>QDEB01107507.1:0-11756 GCA_004193795.1 Asbolus verrucosus | reverse complement strand
TTGCAGATGTATTATGGGTTGCATTTGGATTTTGTCAGATTTATTATCACTCGTGAATAACGTTGTATGTTTAATGACCATCTAACCTTAAATGGTATTTAGTTATTACAGAGCTTATTCTCGAATTCACAAAACGAATCATTGGACTTGAATATAATCTAATAATCTAACATCTAACGATCTGTAAAAGTAAAATTAGAGCATTTTCATTAAAGATGTCGAAAAACAGTTTTCACAATGGAATTAAGGAACATTAGGTGCACAATCTAAAATTATTTTGAATTATGCGGGATTATGCAGAGTTATTTGATTTTAGTCATAAAAGAAACCACTATTTTGATTTTTCTCCATAGCGAAACTGTAAGAAATGAATTGTAAGTTGGAGAAAATGATTTATAAACATTTACAAGCATTTTTGTTTTATTTTAGAGCATTATTGCAAGAATTTTTCGATAAATAGATCGAAATTAGGAACTAGGGTTTACAGTCGATCGCTAACAGAGGTATCTAAAATTATTAGGAGCATATTAAAAAATATGTCAATTTATTCAAAAATTATTGCAATAATATTACAACGAAGAGCCAAAATGATGGTCCATTTCGCAGTTAAAATCAAACAACTCCACAACTGTTAGTCATCGATCCATATGATCCTTGTCATCGGAGCGCAAAATGGAGTTCGAAAATACCAAAATATGTAAGTTTTCCATTTAAAAAAGTGTAAATTCGAATAGTTACTCTCAAACTGAACACCTATATAATTAAAAGTAAATTTAGATTGTGCACCAACATCCCATTGTGAAAATTTTTCAAAGTCTTGTAATGTCGTTTATTATGTTGTATATCAAATTATAAAATATATAAAAAAGAAAAATTATAATTAGTTACAATGAAAAAAATAAAGCGAACAGTTGTTGAAAGTTTGTTGAAAGTCGGATATAACGTCATTTTCTCATGTTAAATCCCTATCATGTTGGAACACCGTCCAGGTGAGCTGAATTACGGATTATTCAAAAAAACATTTAGCTTATTTTTAATTTTTCGAATACAGGCTTTTCTAGAATGTTTGTACAATATTCAATTTATTTTAATTCTTGAGTTGTTAAGCAGTTGAATCAGTCTTTTCTAAATTCATAAACCCACCATCAGCCGGCACGACCATCAGGCTGAATATTGCTATCAAGTGATGAATGCTATACTTCTAATCCAGCGTAATTATCGCCGTCTTGCCGCACTATAATTATCATTTTGACGTATTTCAACAGTTTGTTCAATGTGTGATCTATATTAAGAAATTTTCTAACTATGTGACATGGGCACAGTAATTTGAATTTCAACAATTAAATTTTCTTTTAAATTTAATGTTTTTGTATTACGGATTAGTAATGTCGCTACATAATTTGCAATTTTTACTATTGTCCTATTTCCACTTGTTTGTACACTCTGCTTTATTCTAACCCGCCAGGTTAAAGTAACCGGAATCCTGACAACAGAATTCAGCATTTAGAAACGTCGCTATTGGCAATGATATATACTTTGAGTGAACATCTGGCTAGTTTCACTGTTCCTTAGCACACATGAGCAACAAAAACTACGTGCAGAGTAACATTTTCGCTGATGGTTGGGCGAAAGCCAACAAGCCGACAATTAATTTATTTCACATTTTTACGCGTCAAATCGCCAATCCGAGCGTTGCATATTTTTTACCGCCTGTAAGAAAGCGGCAGCTTTTGCGTGTTAACTTATTTTTGTGTTTGAGCTATGATAAAACAAGTTTATATTGTGAATTCTTGTCAGTGATGAACAAGCTAGTACCGAACGTACAGAGAAACGTGTCAGTCTGAGATATTTGCCGTTTTTCTCTTTGCTCAAGTTGTGCACCCATTACTACACGTTTGATCTGTACAGACATGAAAATTGCATGTCTTATCCATTTGCTCGTAGGTATTTCGAGATGTCGTTTTGTACTACCTTTTACTGACAACTTTGTTAAAAATGTTTAAAATAACTTTTCGCTTTATTAGACGCTTGCTTCTTGCACGTCTTTTTCCAATAATTTACATATAAGTTCCTCCATGGTTACCGGAATTCGGTTTTATTGCCATGGAATGATATATAAGATAAGACAAACTCGGATTTTTAGACAACACACGCGCGGCTACTGCTGCTCTCTGATATATTTTAGAGAAAAGAATTACACAGAATATTCTCAAATACATCAACACTGAATAAATTTGAAGCAAATTTATAAGTTTCGATATCTATAAACTTTTATTTGTAATAATAATGCGAATATTGCATAGTTCGTCTAAAGATATAGTCTAAAGATATAGTAGTTATGACCTTTTATGGTGATAACTCTTTAATGAGTTCAGGGCTATTCTATCGTAAAATTGTAACTAACGATACTCTCGGCACCCCCAGGGCTGGTCAGGACCGCATTCGAATATTAAGTAAGTACTTAAGCAAATAATTTTTTCGTAGAAGGTACTGAAGGGATTCAAATATTAAATAAATACGGATTTGCCTAAGTCTCTTAGGGTACGATGCTTGCGGCTGAAACCCCATAAAAAGTAATAAAAGTTAAACACCAATTAAACCATATTTTTAGACGAATTATAAATATGTAGCTAACAAATAATGCCATGGTTAAAAAAAAAATGCATTTTTTTCTTCCCATACCGGGCGTATTACAAATCTAGTGCACCTTTTCTTTATTTATGAACTGACATTACGAAAATTTGTATATCCTGGGTAAAAAAAGCTACAAACAATTTTTGTTACTTCTAGTTTAACCGGAAATGATCTCGACATCAAAAATTTCGATAGGACACCTATACATTTTTATATTTTTATACTGTAATTAAAATTCTGAATCTAACAGTTATTACATTATAAGGAAATATACTATTTATTTAAGTGTGCCACCATGTTCCATTTGAAAAAATTGACTTGGTGACAAAAAGTGTGCTAAATTTCTTTAAATTAACCTAGACCACTTAGTAAAAGTAACAAAGTGTAAATATCTTATTTTAGAGTTAAGTTCCATAATTATTTTCTGAACAAAAAAAAATGTGTTTCATTTAAATTTTTAAAGTTGATATCATTTCCGGTGCCACTAAAAATGTAAGAAATTGTTTGAGCTTTTATAGAAAGCATGCGGTATATCAAATTTCATTATGTCACTTTATAAATAAAGGAGAAAACGGAGGTGCACCAAATTCCCGATACACCTGGTATAATTGGCCGATTTTGATGCAACGACAATTACGATTTACGAATTATAATTTAACATTTGACACAAGACAGCCACCTTTTCACATAAATGTAGTAGTAAAGCAGGTGTATATCCAAATTCCAAATTCGACAGTTTCGATTTTCAATTTCTTTTATATCATTCTTAGAATTCTTACAATTATCATTGCGTCTGATAATTGTTTTTGATGTTGTTTGTAATGATTTCGTCCCTGTTGTGAAGATGCGAATTTGGATATGGAGCACGTAAAAATTTAACGTTTTCTGAGAATATATTGTAATGTTTTTTCAAATGAGGGTGTAAGTTAATTTGGAATAAAGGATGGGCGAGGCGGTGATTTTTAAAGCAAAGAGCAACAGAGGAACAAAGCAGAAATGGCGGAATAAGGTCTGTAAAAAGGAGGTGACTTTTGTGTACTTGTTCAATTATGCAAATACAGTGCTTCTTGCGGACCCTTCTGACTACGCGCAGCAGTACGGTGAGCGATTGCGATATGGCAAACAGATTTATGGTAGCAATTACAACAGAATTCTCGTAGGAGTCTTTCTTGAAATCAAATTCCATGCCGTTATGTGCTACCGTAAGATGAGTATTCATCTCGCATAATTCTAGAACTTGCGCTAGGCAATCTTATGCCAATAAAACTGTTCAAGAGAAAGATTCAAATTCGTCACAATTTTATCATATTTATGTTAGGTATAATCCTAGAGAGTTAAATAACTCTACCACAGTCCTCCAGAATTTGCTCGACAATTTGTCATCGAGACATCTTATTTCTTTACGAATAAAACTGTCTCCCGTAATAAACCCACCAACAAATAAGTTTTATTAGATTTGGTTTTTAACGAGTGTCGACTCAAGCTCCGAAAATCTTCCCATTATTCCCCAATTCCATTAATCTGTCAATCGATTCATCCACTACTTAATTAATCGATTTATCATTATTTACACAAACGCATTATAATCAAATTGATTTCAACTAACTAAAAATAAAAAATTCATACAATTCTGAAATATAACAGAAAAAATCGGAAATTATTGCTTTCAAGATTGTTGATTGATTGCATACAAGTACATATCCTTCATGTTGACAAGAAAATTTAAATATTCGAATTGTGGATAGTCAGTTGATGCGTTAAGTTTTAATGAAAGTGTTTAATTAAAATGTGAAAATAGAAACTTTCGAAAAGAAAGAAGCATACAAAAATTCTTCAACTTCAACAAATAAATAACAAAATCTTGAAAACTATAAAATTTCAATTAAGAAATGTGCCCAAAAAAAATGCAAACAATTTATTCAAATCATTAGCAATAAAATGTTTTAAAAATCGTCATATAAAAAAATTTTAAATTTCTAAATCGGGATTAAGTTTTTTAGCGACGCCAAAAGTTTAAAAAATAACAATTTTTAAATGTAAAAATTGTTTAAGGACTAAGAAAATTGTTTTGAGAATAAAGGATTATGTAAAATTTTCAAAATATTTCAAAAGTTGAGAAATAATAGTGTTTGAAATTTTCGATTCAAATTAATATACCTACAAATTAAAAAAAAAATCAAAACAATTTAGAAGTAACAAAATTAACACAGTGTTATTCATGAGTGATAATGAGTCTGATAATCCAAATACAACCCACAATACATTTGCAAAGATAACCCTGATATTTATTTCTCGGTTTAAAAAACATGAAACATATTTAACTGTGGGATTTCGTAAATATTGACACAAATGTCATCTACTTGGTTAAATAAAATTGTAAAGAAAAAAAAGAGTTAAAAAAAACGTTTATTTAATGACGATAATAAATGTTCAAACAGCCTGTATAAATGCACAGCAGCAGAAGAATTTTTCTTACACTCGCCATAAATCAGAATCAAATTTGTTTTCTCATTATTTGAATAGATTTTGGAATTCTGGTCAATATCAATTAACGAGTGACAAATAAAATTATTCGAAGCATAGCCATCATAGATTCATAATTTGTTNNTTTGGAAATGTATTGTGGGTTGCATTTCGATTTTGTCAGGCTCATTATCACTCGTGAATAACGCTGTATATACTTTTACTTGTCTTTTATAAACTCAACAATTTTGAAAATATTTTCGTGACTGTTCTAAAGAAACGACAAGTGCAAGCATGTTTGGACAAGTAAACATCACAAATGAAAAAATTTAAAAATCAAAAATGGCATCTCGCGCCATATCTAATGTAAATTTAAAAATTTCTGAAAAAGAGAAGAATCCATAAAAGAAATTATAGTTAGGCTCCTAAAGAAAACGAATAAAAAAAAATCTGTTACCTAACTATAATCACGAAAAGATAAGATAATTTCAAAATTATCTAGATAATAGATAAATAGATAATTTAGTGCTATCGAGACAAATTTTCAAAGAAAATTATTTAGATAAGGACAACACTGCCCATAGCAGGCTCAATTCAAGAAAGAATGTTAAACAAAAAACATTGTGTCGAAAAGGCACTTTAACTATACTTTAGACTCGGAATTTTATATAGAATCTAAAAATATAAAAATATGTGGAGCGTCCCATTTATGAAAACTGTAGTCATTTCCAACGACAGTAAAAGTGCGAAAAGTTAATAGTTTGTGTCAAAACATCGGATTTTATAAATACACTGATCTCCAAAAATTGTATTGCAATATATATCTAACTGTAATCATGAAAAGAAAAGATAATTTCTAAATTATCTAGACAATAGATAAATTTTTAAATAAAATTATTTAGATAAGGACAACACTGCCCCATAGCAGGCTTGATTCAAGAAGGGATGTTTAATAAAACAAAAATGTGTCGAAAAGGCACTTTAACCATACTGTAGACTCAGAATTTTACATAGAATGTGAAAATATAAAAATATGTGGGGTGTCTTATTTATGAAAACTGTAATCATTTCCAACGACAGTAACGGGCCAAAAATTGACAGTTTACGTCAAAATTCGTATTTTATAAATGCATTGGTCTCCAAAAATTGTATTTTAATATGTTAAAGAAAAAAGGAGTGAACCGTTTTTCGTTTTATTTAACATATTACATAGAAGATCATTTTCTGAAAATTGGAAAGCTAGATGTAATTTTGCAGAAAACATCAGATCAGAATAAAGGCGGGCCTTAATTTGACGGAAATTCGAACAAGGAAAGAACCTAGAAGAAGTGCAGATCTGAAACCAGCAGACCATGCAGGCGCATGTTTGAGAAGCGCTGAAAATTCTTCAGTCTCTTAAATGAGACAGTAGAGAGAGTGGCAAAAGTTGTGAACAATCAACTGCGAATAAGGTTAACAGTTAACTGTAATATTAATTGTATAATAATTAGAAGTACGAGGTTGGTGGCGTGTGGCGTGATTGTTGCAAAGCAGAGAAACGTGATTTTGTCGGAGCGTAATTGGGAAGGTGTATTGACGTTAGAGTGGTGTTTGGGGATTGGGTAATTCGGCGGTTTGTCGGCGGTGTTGGGTTTCAATGGTTGGTGGTTAATAAAAATGTAATTTGATAAAGTTTGATGAAATGAAGGTGTGTGTAGGAGGCTAAGAGCGACACGCGGATCCAGAGTTTGCGGTTGGGCGATCTCGAAGCCGCGAGCGATGCTTTTGGGGATTATGAAGCGAGTTGGAAAGAATTGTTAAGTCAGCATACTTTTTCATTCTCTAACGCTGCAAACTTGAAAGAAAAACATTACTATCGTAAGACAATTTTATTGGGGTTGTCTACATAAACATTACGTCTGTAAAAGTATGCCTTTTAAACATAGCGGCAACCTAAATGAATGTGCTTCTTAAACTTGATGTAGCGAACTACTTTCCGTTTTTCCCTCTTTTGTTTTCGCAATTTATTCCAAGAAATAAAATCATCAATCCGCAACGTGTTCATCCGCTGGATGACGTCTTCCAAAAACATATATGAAATTACGAAATCATCATCTTCCCTCAGTTGAATTTAAATATGGAAGGAGCAAATAAGATTAGGGCAGGCGGAATTTAAATTTAATACGCACCTCACATATTCCTGCATGCCCCCTTGCCGAATTAAATTTCATTTCGAATTTCGATACACACTCGAATCAAACATTCACTGAATCAGAATCCGGCCATTAACGCGGGATGCTAAAAAGTGAAAATGTTGCGATGTGTTGGGGTATTTTGTGTTGAGTCGATCATGATGGATACGCAGGGCGCGACGCAACGTTGGCCATTCTTCATTCCATATGCATAGAAATTTAATAGCATTTCGAAATCCGATGTAACTTTGCACAGCAGCAAAATGTTATCCATATCATCTGGCATGCAAATCAAATGCAAAATTATACACCTTATTGGCACGGTACGGCAAGCAAAGCACTCACTAGTTCCTCTGAAAATACACGGCTTTGCCGTGTTTACAGAGCCGACGAGCTCGCCTAAACACAACTTTCCGAATTGTAAACACGTAGCGTTTCAATCGCGGTTGTGTCTACCATAATGTCGGGGTGGCATTTTCCTGGGTCTACCGCTGTTAAAAGTCAAAATCGCCAAGGGCTCCACGGGACCCCGAGTTACACCACATAAGAGTGAGCGTAACCGCTAAACTCACAATGCATGCCCCACCTTCCACCGGGTCATTATAAATGTTTCAAGTCAAAGGAGGCTGTGAATTGTTTTGAAAATATTGCCGCCCTCTACGAATATTTACCAATTTTTAACAAAAAAAAAAAAAGTTTTTGACTGTTTTGACTGCACTGGTTACTAATTGTTACTAGCGCAAGATTTAATTATATGTATTCAATTACTTCCTTACTTACTTTATTACGATGTTATAAACAACCTGACTTTTAAGTAATATTTGTTTAAATTAATAATTCAACGAATATTTTTTTACATAACGTCCAATCCAATATAATGACAGATTGTGTTCTTTTATGTCAAGAATAAACAATACGAATCACTATGATTATATAGCGGCAATAAGACCATTTGTATTTATTTTTACAGCCGCCTTTGACTACAAACATTTATAATGACCCTGTACTCTTCATTCTGCACGTAGACAAGAAAATAATTTGACTTCACTTCTTTAATTAAATCTTCGATTTTTTAAATTGCAATTAATAACAACTAACAGGACAAAATGAACTCAATGAAAATGTTTCATATTTAGAGTGTTTTTCTTTTGGTTTTCCTCTTTTGTCAATTGTATTCCACTATTTCTCAAAACTATTTCCGATCTCTATTAAACAGATTGCTATGTTCGTCAAACAATCCCCTTTTTTGTCAGAAGTCACAAAAGTCAATTTCAACATTATTATTAAATCATAATGAACGCTAGAATAAGATAAAACACCAAATTTCCAACGAGGTACATGCTCTTATTATCAAAGCAATGAACGATGGTAAGAAAAATTTACCAGACGTACAAAAAAACCAACGAGGTGAAGTAGAAGTGTTGGACATCGCGTCAAAAAATTTACTCTAGAAGAGCAAGAAGAAATCTTCAATTTGATTGATGAGGATTGCACCATTACACTAAAAGAAATAAAAGCCAAATTGTTGGAGTGAAATACACAACTTGAGATAAGCTTATCGACCATCGACAGAGTGAGAAATTCTGTAAAACGCATTTCCTTTGTGCCAGAAAGACGTAATACCCCACATACTATCCAAAGTAGTTTCGACAATGCTGTTCAATATACTATAATAATGACTGAAAGAGGAAAAATATTTTTCATTGATGAATTTGGAATTCAAGTGAATTCTAAGAGATCATACGGAAGATAACAGAAAAACAGTAGAGCCAACAAAGTCAAGACCCAATTAAGAGGCCGTAATCATTCGATTGCTGCTGCAGTGTGTATTAATTCATTATATTTATTCACTGTTCAAGATAGACCATACAATGTAGAATACTTTGGGGAATTATTGACAACTTTAATTGGCCGCTTAAGTGAAGATCATGTACGAGGCACGTATTTTGTAATAGACAATTTGGACGAAATTTAACAACTGATAGGAGCTCATGGACATGTTCCAGTATTTTTGCCCCCGTACAGTCCTTTTTTAAATCCCACTGAAGAGTTGTGTAGCCAATGGAAAAGTAACATAAAGAGAAGTCAGCCCACAGACGAAGAACAACTGTATGCTCAAATTCATAATGCTTCTGAAGCTATAACGCAAAAACATTGCCAAAATTATGTTCGGTATATGGAGACATATTTGGGAGACTGTTTTAACGGAAATGAAATTTTGAACTAATTTGAACTAACTTATAAGTATTGTGTTAGAGTTAGCAGTTTTTTTGTCTGTTATCCTCTTCTTTTTCTGATTAAAATGTGTTTTCAATTGTTTGTATTCTTATTTATTTAAATTTTAAAAGAAGAGAGAATAATCATTTGCAATAGCGTGAAATAGTTTTGAGAAATAGTGAAATACAATTGATAAAAGAGGAAAACCAAAAGAAAAACACTGTAATGAAATTTGATGAAGCTTCATGTATCGTCCATAAAAGCGACTACATGTACCAAACGTATAATTTGTATCCCTGCTGGTTTCGCCTAAAATGACGTAACCTTTTGAAATTTAGATGAGATTCTCTGACATTTTTTTATTCTTGTAATTTACATGCAATTTTGAATTTGATGATGGCGTTATTTTACATTTTTATGAACAATTTAAAAAAATGAACTAGTGTGCTGTGACCATTCTAAATTTTTTTCCCTTGATGTCACCCGACTCAAAACGAATCATGATTTTTTAAATTATGAATTAATGTTTAGGACAGTTTTAAAATAGTTGTTTGATAAGTCATTTTTTTAAAACGACGATAGTGGCGCACTAGTCACTTAATTTGTACGTTTTTTTTTTACAGTTATTATGGTATGATTATTATATCGCTCATCATTTACGTTTTTTAGTAACTTTTTGATCATCCGTTTACTGGTGTTTTCATATAATTAAGTGTATAATTAGTGTGGTAAAAAAGGATAATTTAGATAAGCATGTTATCATTTAAAAAAATTAACTTACTCTCAAAAGACTTTAAAGATGTTTAAGTAATTAAAAGTTAAAAAAAATATTGTTGGCTGACATCAAAGGAGAGAATTCAGAATGGTCACAGCATACATTTTATTATTTCAAAAAGAAAATTTTAATTATTGACAGAAGTGGAAAATAGTATCATCAGATTCAAGATTTTATTACAAAAGTATTAAAATACATGCATATATACGTGTCTCATTAAGTGCTTCTCACGCCATAGAAAGAGATTAATTTTTTCAATGCACGCCTCACGTGCCTTTAATTTATAATCTTAATGTGTAATAGTTTTTAAAACTTTTCCATTGCCTAGATGTTGAAAGACTCACGGAAACATGTCCAATGAAGTAGATTTTTTCAACCAATGTGAGTAAACTTTAAAAGGTTTTTATACTAGGGTAATTTAGAATATTATCTACCTAGCTATGAAGCAAAGGACGAACGATTACAATTTTTAGCGATTAAGTAGTTGTGACATTTGTAAGTTTACAGACCAAATTTCTTTCCAATTCGATCATTTGACGAGACTTGGTAAACAATTATTGATTAAAAAATGAATTATACGAAACTAGAGCACCGCAGTGTAATGAAGTTTTTGAAAAAAGAGGACAATTCCAGATTACTCACACCTAAACAGAAACTGTACAGAAAAGAAATTTTTGCAAGAAAATATTTGATTTCTTTGGATGTTGATAGTGACCTTTTATCCAAGATTGTGACTGGAGATGATGTATCACGGGACTCACATACCAAAAATGAATCCATGCAATGGATTTAATCCATTGCCAAAAGAAAAAAGAAGAAAGTCTATCATCGAATGGCAATTATTTTTTGAGTTAATGAATTTAAATTGAGTATATGCCAAAAGGGTCTACAATCAATGCAGATAATTCAAAACTTGAAACTGACGCGGAAGAAGAGGTCCACAAAGCGCTTAAAAGTCAGCAGATAATTAACGACTTCGGATTCACTGAATCTACCTTTTAATCCAGATTTAGCACATAACGACTTCTTTTTATTCAAAAATATGAAAAAAACATCTTTGGGGAAGAAATTTTTGAATATTTTCCAGACGTTCTAGAAGAATTTTTTTATGATAGAAAAGCGCAGTTGGAGAAACGATGGGAAAAGTGTCGAAGGAAGTTGTCAAAATAAAATATTATTCAAATTTTATGGATTTTTTTTTTCATGATTAGGTATAGATAACTTTCTAAATCACCCTCGTAATTGACAACATTACGATGCTATCAATCAGAAAAAATGATATTTCGAAATTTTGAATTTTGACCATAGTGTGTAATAAACCTATGTATATTTTGAATCGCGAAAAATATTTTGTAAGAAGAAAGCAAAATTTACTCAAAAATACATTTAAAAAGTCTGGAAGTCGGAGCCTGTGGATCTTTAAACTCGGTGGATCTTTGATTTGTGTGGATCTTTGAAACTGATTTAATTTAGTTAATCTGGGTGCAGAATCTGCA
>QDEB01107506.1:0-14528 GCA_004193795.1 Asbolus verrucosus | reverse complement strand
AGACGTAATGAGAGTAAAAAGTCCTTTCGGGAAAACCAAAATTGATTGTTACTTCCGGAAAAACTAAAATGTGATAGTGTTTGTTTGTGAAGTCTTTGGACTTTTAGACCCCAGAGCAAATGATTGTGATGGATCGTTATTTTCAATTTTTGAAAAAAATTGGATTTTAATTAACACCGATTTTTTTTTATGCTTCGTTCTTAACCGATATCGTTTTAACAAAATTCTGCATATTAAGAATGAATGAATTGTAAATATCGGTGTCTGTAACTATTGTTTTATCATTAAAACAGAAAAATCCAAATGGCCATTTTAAAAATATTAATAATGCTTTGAAAAGCAACTATTTGACTCTCAATTTTGATAATATTTTTTTTAATGTCAAATGATTGTATTACAAAGTGATTCTAATCTAGTTAATGAATCTGAAACCAGATAACATAAGATAATATAATCGGTTATATAATTTTGAAACAAAGTTTTACAGTTTTTTTTGGATTGTATGCAGAATTAACACTGGAGGTCAAACACTGCAAAAATTCCGTAATCTTATTTAAACATAATCATATTTATCGCTGGAATTTTATCTCGTTTCCTCGCATTTTGTTTTTTCTTTTAAATTAACAGCTTCAGCTGCAGCTGATAGCAAACGGCTTTAAAGTGAAATAAAAATAATAAACATATTTCTTCGTGTGAAAAACGAACTAAACTTTGTTAAAAGGATGTACTTAAGTTACAATTTATGGTTTTTTAGTCATATTATTTAAATAATGATATATAAATAATAGTTAACGATAAGAATAAAGCGAACCGAAGTAAACAGATATGCAAGTTGTAGGTAGGTACTAATAAATTTACTTGTTTGCACTCTCAAGTCCGACATTAATAGCATGTGATCAGAAAAAAGGCAGTGGCGTAAGACGTGGATGTTTAATAAATTGGTTTTCAATTGCTTGATATTTTTTCATTTTTTTTTTGAGGACAGAATTAAAAAAATCGTTTCATCAGTTGGCGTGTCTCCGTGTTATTTCACGCTGTAATGTTTTTATTTTATCATCGCTTTTGTGACGCGTTACACAACACCGAACGTTATTTGGACAGAGATAATATTGAATTAATTTTCAGCGCAGATTAGATGACCATTATGCCAAAGAACAAAACTCCAGTCGATCAAAAGCGTGTTCCGGAACGGCGCAAAATATCCTTCGATTTGCTGGTCGTCTGGTATTTTTATCAAAGTATGTACGTCATTGCGTAAGCAGAGTGGGGCGCCCCACCGTTTGACGTCCTCTGCTAAGCACATGTGTGTATCAGAGGGGTAGGGCGCGAGGAAAATGAACCATCTGCCGATGGCCACTTCGATCTGTCGCTTCAATCTTCGAATCAGTTTGCACTGTTAAAAGCGGCCGGGTGTGCAGTTTCACCGTCAGGCGAAGTAAAAAAGATCGGAAAAAAGTGTCGTTTCCGGCAACCCGGATGTTGTGTTTCTGATAAGAAGTCATCGGCGAATGTACACCGCCAAGTGTACTTAATAATAAAATGGATTAAGTGATCTATTTACCAGAGTGAAGAGGTTTAAATATAGAACACGTGATCTGTTTTTTAATCAGCTATTTCTTCGTGTATTTAAATAAAAAAATTTAAAAATAATCAGTGATAGCCAAGTTATGGTGTGGCGAAACGTTTTGTGAACTCGGGCTATTTTCGACGGTTTTGATTGTTCTTTTGGATTTTGACGTGCGGATACAATTCGCCAAAACGTCGTGCATCGAGGACTGCGCCATGGGGTGCACGGTTTCGGCGGAGGAGAGGGCGGCCATCGCCAGGACCAAGCAGATTGACCAGACACTCAAAGAAGAGGGGCAGAGGGCCAAAAGAGATGTTAAATTGCTGCTATTAGGTAGGATGAGTGAAAAATCATAATCACGGGGGCGGGACCGGATACCGATTCACTCCACACAAAAAAATTATGTTACATGACTAAACAGAGACGTAACAACAACAATAAGTTTTTGCTGTAATAAGCAGAAAGATAAGAGTTACAGTGAAATATCACACCCATTAAGAGGAATGATTCATAACAATTTCAGGAATTTTCCATATATAAAATTCTCCATTATTTATACAGCGATATTGCTTTCTAATAAAATATATCAATAAGTTTTTTTTGCCATTGTGCGTCGAGAGGCCGTTCATTGACTGCCAAGCGGCGCTAAGCAAATCCGATTACGGACCCATAGGTAACTGCATTTATAATTTCCGGTTTTGTTTTGTTCCCGGAAGCTCTCAACATCCTCCAATACGCAAGTTATTTTGTTTCATTATCCCCCTCTCCTATTGTGTGTTTCTCCAAAACATCGCTTTAGTAATAAAGCTCTTATTACAAAGACAAAGGCAAAGTGGGAGCAGACATTTTATCAAAACCTGAAGACGGCGAACCTTGCTCAAAACTTCAAAAAGATCTGGGCGCCTTTAATTTTGCACACATATACACACGAGGGTTGGTTCTTGGTTGGCGAAAATATGCCGCTGGTGGATTTTAAATTTTAAATTAATTGCACGTGAGCAGGGGTCATTAAGTATGCAACGCCCCGAATATTATTTTTTGATTGAATCGATAAAGCACTTTATGACGGGTTATTAAGAAAATTACGTTGAGAAAATTCTGCTGTTTGTGAATGTTATCACAATTAATGGTCTTTGACAGCTCAGTATGTAATTAGCTCCAATTATTCTTGTTTTTCTCACAAATTTGTTGAAGAACGCGTGGGCGTCCTGCATTGATAAACCCATGACGCAGCTAGCTTCAATCAAGCATAACCAAACAACAGACACACCTTTTTTCGATACTTTATTAATTTGATGGAATTTGTTGTTTGAATTTCGCGCCAATGATGTCGCTATGGCAACATTGCAACGCCACATCTGCATAGTAGATTTTGTCTATGATTTAGATTATTTACTAATATATATTCAACAATTTATGCAACAAAGAGTGCAATCGTTCGATTAGTGATTACTTTATTCTTTGTTATTGCCATATATTATAGGTTAACGGTAGACTCAACTGAGAAATTTTAACATAACCTACCTCACAGTGTAATTTAATGGGAGGCAATAAATTCTTAATTTACGTCAACAACGGGTCACAGGTGTCCAATTTATAATTTTTTAAAACTAATTCATAAAATTTCAATTAACAAAACACACTTCAACCATCTTGAAATCTTGATCTTGTTGAAAACAACATAGACTATGTAATGAAATATTAATATAGATTCACATTTATTGTATAAATGTAAACAGTTGACAGTTCATACAACCTGCTATTAACTGTTAGTCCTATTCACAATATAAAATTATTGAATTAGTAATGCAAACGTGTGTTTATAATTTCTTATTCTGTCAGCTTTTGCGACGCCCTAAATTGGCGAATATCGTGACGAATTTTAATTAAGATATTGTATATCTTTGTACATTTAAATTTGAGAAGTCGTATTTCATTAAAGTTGATATAGGGTTTCCCAACAATTGTGGAAAATTCTCTCCAGTTGCAGGTATTTGATTACAGCCCACTCGCTTTTTATTGGCTGAAAGAAAAGTGGTGAATATAAATACGCACGATTGTTTTTATTATTTCGAAGAACGTGTTAAATTAAGCGGGCCGTATCTACTTCACGCGATGGAAGGGAAATGGTTAAAACAACGTAGCGAAAAGACAAAAAATTGAAATAACTTTTTTTGCAATCCACTTGAACGACTGACACTTTTTTATTCCATAGTAAACAGTTTTTCCCCTAAATTCATTCGAAATAATTAAAAAATTATAAAATAATAAACAAATCTGAATTGCGGTCACTATTGTTCACATGATGTTGAATTAGTTATCTATTATTGCTTTAAATGATTTGATTTTTTTAAAGTGATTATCAACGGTCAACGTGACAGCATTTTTTAAATATATTTTGCTGAGGCAACACGTTACTACCCACTAATTACTGTCGTTTGAAGGAGAGTGGTCACAGCCTTTGTAATGAACATGAACCGAATCTATAATTATTATTGTCAATGAAAAAGTTTTTGCTGAAGTGCTAAACATTCTTTGCGTCAGTTCGAGTTGGCACACATGTTTACTCCATTAACCGAAAAAATAAAATTGGCTAAATAAGTTTCTTTATTTATTTAAAGAAAAACATACGGAAACTTATAAATCAAATCCCTAAACCAACAAATGTACGCACAAATTGCCAAAAATGAAGAAGTGATGTAAGGAAGTTTTATAGTGGACCTTCAGGAGTCACGTAAAGCCACCGATTGTCCCACGAATTTGATAGTAGCATGATACCCTTAGTCAGCCAACAATGAATGTGAAAGAGCTTGGTGTGAAACAACATTTATTGCAGACTTACTGAGTCAAAACTGATTATAATGTAGTGCATCTCAGTTTCTCGAACAACAGGACTCTCCTTTTATGTGTTCAGTTAATTTGAAATAAATCCGAGAGTTGTTCTGTAGGTCCTACTAGTAAAAGATTAATTTGTTTGAAATTCTGTAAAAATGTTGACGCAAGTTCCTTCCATTATCCGAAACTGTATTCAGAACACCATAAAATCCAAACCGTTTACATAATACGTCCGCATTACACCATGAAGCTGTCACTTGGTAAATGTGAAATAGTTATTTGAAGTCTGTACAAAAATCACACTCATAGAATGTATTTTTACTAATGAATACTCAATTATAATCTTCATGTATCCATTTTCTTTAATTAAAAGCAATTCTAATAGTGAAGGTTGTAAAAAATTAGCATAAGTGCAGCAATAAAGAAAATATTTTTTGGCGGGAAAATTGTTTCATTCAAAAAATGAATAACATTTTTTTAAATTAACGCAAAATCGACCACTGTGAGACGCGATTTGGGCCATTAAACATTAGACTAACGTCAAATGAATCCAATGACGTAAGGATGAACAAAAAGTGGCATTATATGACAGGTATACACAAGTGAAAGAACAGAAAAACGTAAATTGCCTGCATGTCCATGAAATGTATCATAAAAAATTATCACAAACAATAGATAACCAAGGAAATTATAACCATTGTGATAATTTTTTGTGCTAAACGTAAACATGGGCTGTTTGAGCGTGAACGTCATTAGTTCCGGTTTTTTGAACCTGCTCCATGTCAGAGCGAGCCATGTGTCGGATGTGTCTCTAATCACCATCCTCCGAGGCTTATTCGCGCCGCTCATGAACATAAAATTAAAATCAAGAACACTGTTTTTGCGTTTAATGTTATGTTTGCGTATTGTTTAGCGCTGGATGTGTCATCGGTTGTAATTAGAGGTTAGGGGAGACGAGGCTATGGCGCGGTTCATAAATCAAGACCTTATTAAGTTGTATAACGAGGAATCATGTTGCTATTCTTCACGGGATAGGTGCGGATAACAATGCAATTAAACTCTTATCCAGACAGAATCAATTACGTTATTGTGCTAACACGCCACTCCCACATGCCGTTGTGCTATTATTAAAAATAGTATCTCACAATACCTTCGAAATCCTTGCATTAATTTCCTTCATGTACAGTTTATTTATGTAGCAACTCGGTTTTACGTCATCGCGCCGTTCTGCTTATTGTTGTTGTAAAATTCGTAAGGTAATCGGCCAGCCACACAATCTATTTACACAAGCCATTATCGTCACACGTGTTTTGTTTATCTTCGACGATAGATCTGTTCAATTATTACCTGAGATGTTCGCCGAATTGCTAAATTGGACGGAGCGCCCGTTTTGGCTACGCCACTGCCTCAATTTTGTATACAGCGTGGTGTATATTCCACGACATACATAAATAATCTTCCAGGACTCGCTCGATGAGTAATCATTGTTCCAACGAAGCGTTTATTTTAAAAATCGCTTCCGTGTGCTAAATGAAAATCATGAGAAACTCCAATTAAATCTGAAAGTTTTAATTTGAGTTCTTTTCTAAATATAATCGAGTTTCTCGGGTGATTTCTGCAGAAAAACATCTAATTTGGGGCCAAGTGTGTGGTTTTGATTGCAGGAATCAAGCTCATTAGCACCACATCAGTACACAGTTAGCTGCAGTGCTAATTAACATTGACCATCAAGCTAATTACAAATCTCTTCGAGTGCACAGCGAAGCTTAAGAATTATTTTACGTTGTTAGTAAATTGACGTGGTTTTATTGGTACTATTAACAAATGCAGGCATGCAGCCAAGCCATATCCAACTTGGTAGCAGTGCAGGTTTGCCCAGACCTATCTTAATGCATTTCAGTTTTGTTTATAACAAAGTCAAATAATGGACGCCATTTTCGTTCAAATAGTCTAAAATTCTAGTTAAATGTTTATTATGTAAAGTTAAATTTAAACAGATTCATTCATTATTATTTATTCTTGAGTTCTAATTCTTTTGGACAGTATAAGTCTAGTGCACAGGTGTGGTGTTTTAAACAATAAATTGTATCCAAATGCAATAAAAGTTGCTTTCATTGCAAATTTAATGACCTACCAGACAAAAGGAGAAAAAATAGTCATACGGTATCGGACAGCAGTTTTATAATACATTTTTTTAAAGTTTAAGCTTAAATAATTAATAATCAAAAAGCTTAAACTAAAAGGAAAAGAAAACAAATGTAAATTGAATACAATTTACATAATTATAAAGACAATTAAAACATTTTTGTCTGATGCATTGATAGTTAAATTAAAATACTTCGATTAATTTTGCTTTTTTTATATTACATCTTGTAAATGTAAGTTTTTATAACATATAATCAATAAAAACACTTGTGGAGTTGGTGATTGACAATGTACAATGTGATTGACAAATTTGGCGTACATAGGAGTTTAGTGTCAAGTAAAAGTTTCATTTTAATCTGTCATTTGTGTCGAATCGGACTGATTCGGTTTACATCGAGTAACATCGAGAGACGAGCGGGTAATTTGAATCTCCTTTTTTTTGTTGAGCATAAAATTCTATTTTATATTTATAAAAAACTGATTTATATAAAATGTAGAATTTTTAATACTTCCCATTTTTTGTTTATATAGTCGCATGGGTGTAAAAAAAGTAACTCAAAATAGCGTAAATTTAAATGTCTAATTGAAGAAACACGTAAGTCACAGCTGACATTTGAAAGTGATAACTTCAATTAAAATCGACATCTGTTAATAAGACATGAAATAAAAAAACTGTAGTATCTACAACAGTTTTGAATTAAAACTTTACTGAAACTTCGCTACCAACTAATTAGAACAGATCGACGGATAATTTCAAATTCTTTCGCATTTTTTGCACTAGATCATAAAAAGTTATAGATATTATGAAATTAAAAAAAAACATGTTATTGTACGTAAATCAATCAACAAAAAGATTAAATAATTTATTCGTTACGCCTCCTTAGAGGTGGAGGTCATCTTGAAATTTCGACCCTTGGATAGGTGTAATTACAGTTTACTTCGTCAATGTTTAGATAGATAATTAACTTAGAATCGTGCCATTAAAATTAAATGAAAACGTATTTCTTAACGATTGAATGATTTTTTCTCGTTTATTGTTATTTATTATTCTTTAAACTAAAACATTATTTTTATTTTTTAAGGGGGCGTTCTAGAGAAATAAGTTTAAATTCGATTGATACAGTGAGAATCGCATCTTTTGAAACGCCAAAATGGACAGTCAAAAGGTCACGTCATTAATTAGATCAATCATAACACCTTAAATTTAATAAAATTTATGTGTTGACTCCAATTAAAAGGTCAACAGACTTCATAATTCTTTATCATGATGTTCTGCTTTTTGTAACCGCAATGTTCGACAGTTGTGGAAGTATAACAGGCAAAGCTTTCATTAAAATGTTATAATCTTATAAAATTTATACAGCTGTGTGTCTAACGCATCGCTGGTTCTCATTAAACTTTGAAAATGAATTCTGAACATGAAATGTTTAAATTTTAAATGTATTTAAACACTTCATTCTAGATTTATTCGAGGACTTTTAATCTCCGGGAGAGCAGTTTTTTAGCAGTAATTTGAGGGAAAAAAATTACTGTTTTTCCATGGCTACCACACACAAACACTAAATTTAAAAAATCAAATACTTACAGAATTCTGTAAAAAATGAACCGTCCCTGTCTGCCATTGAGTTAGTGTACGAACCAACAAGCATACCGTATGTAAATGGTTTTACTTTATGTGTAACATTTGTTTTGTCATATGTGTGGTCTGCAATCTTTTTCTCAGAACAATGTTTATCGACGTGCTAGAAATCACGCACTGTTTGAAATTACAATAATATTATTTAACTAAAGCCTACATCTTCTCAATAACCTAAAAATTATAATAACAAAGGGAAAAGAATGCCAGCCTGATTCAAGTGACGTCATTTTTCCAACAGGGAGTTAACAATCGCATCCGCTCGCGTCAGATAAGGGGATCGTTTCTGTAATATTTACATGTGCGGAGCGTAGAAAGGTTTGAATGGCAAAAAAGTGCCATTTCAAAATTCCCATTCGCCCAAAGACGCGTCAAATGAATATTTAAATGGGCGCAAGTGATCCAGCAGATAGGAATGACGTCACATTTGTGAATTATGAAAGCATGTTTCGCTTCCTCAAATCAAAATTTGCATAACGGTTGTTAAAAATCCTACATCCTGTGCACCATATGGTCTCCACATTTTGATTTATCTGAATTGGAAGAAAAACAGTCATTTCATGTAAACTGTTTATTCCAGATAAGCTCGAAGGCTCAGCCCTCTTTTGTTTACTTTAACTTGGAATCGAGTAGATCTCCAAACTTGGCTCATTTCTCGCCAGCCAGAAGATCGCTGGAACTGTTGAAAGGCTTAATCGTGCGGATTTGCGGTGGTGCTACATGGACGCCATATTTGGTGCTGATAATGTTTGCATAGCGTTTCTGCTATCGATCCACACGCTGCTATGGCCGCTCTTCTGCACACCAAGGCAAGCCGAAAGCGAATTTCTCCACAACCTGTTGTCGACGACCAGAGATGATCGATAACTGCCACGGCATCGGAATGTTTGCAGGCAGATATCAAGTGTTGATTCTGCCATCGTTTGTCGATGCCTCCTAATCCAATTTATGACCCCGCAGCCCGTCGATGTCGCCGCGCGAATTCGAAATTCCCGCCCGAACTGGCGCGGAGGCGCCAGTTTCAAATCGAACAAAGAGCGGATTTTCCCGCTCTTGGCTTTTATGATGTTGAGGCGTGCTACATACAAATAGGACAATTAAAATCATTAACCCGTGATTCATTAGTTCAATTACGCTGTTATTACAGTGTTGTTAATACAAAGGCTAACTGTTTATTGAGAGCCCCGCTGCTAAATTCAATTATATCAATTATTGCAACGATAACCCAAGTTGGCTTAAATGCGGCTGGCACCTCTGTCACGGCGATAATTTGGCCCCGTTTCGTATTAATGGATTTTAAATTACGCTAAAGAGCGCCATTACAAACTAAAAACCAATTAAAAATTATGAGCAACAGTGGGTTATACAGGCCGGTTCGCCTCCGGTGTGACTACTAACGCTCGCATGAATTATGAGCGGAGATGTGCAAAAAGTTTTTGTGGCGGAGCTCTTTGAACAGATTAAATGCTAATTAGTATTCCAAATTAAAAACTGCAGAGGGAAATTAAAAGATAAAAGGCATGGATATAACCGTAATTAAAATGGTTTGTAATTGCTTCATTTCGTAAATTCCCCCCGATGCTTGGAAACATGGTTTTAAATAACCGTGGCCGCCGCAAATGCTCTGCGCCATCTGCTCTTATAACATTAAGCTTTAGTGAACGTGAATGTGTTTTAAATCTTCTGATAAATAAAATATTTACATCAGTTCAAATGGCGGTTGTTTTGCGGCGGGTTTGTTTAGGCGATCAGAAATGAGTGCAGGGGAGAGATTAGAGCACATTTTTCATTATTTCCGCCGAATTAAATTCATCTGCGACCGAAAACAACTGTTGAGTTGTTTGTTACAGTTTTAGTAAAATGAATAGTGACAATAGAAAAAGGAGAAAAGAGGAGTGGCTGAAATGAATATATTTAATATGACGACCAAACCTACAGGTGCGGTCTGGACTGCAGAGGCTGCAGATAAGCCCAAATGCTCTGGTTATTTCTCTGAAATTTAATGTAGAGTACTTGAAAAGACAAACTTAAATTCTCAGTGCTTTTATTAGATTTTTTGTTTTTTTTTGCATTTAAACTTTTTGTCGTGGTTTTAATATTATATAAACATAAAATCGAATATATGTGCGAAATGCTACATATATTGCGGTCTAGAAACTACCATTAAAATCTCATTTGCATGATATATTACATGGGGCTTTATGAAATACAGTGCATAAACATAATTTCATTTCCAATATGAAGTATCATGACTAATTCCTACATTCAGGCATGAAAATTATGCATGATTAAGTCGCTAAAGAGTACAGTCATCGTCATGGAAGATGTTTTTGAATTGTCACTCTGAAAGCTGACTGGAATCTAGAGAATTTATGACGTTTTTGATTCATGGTTCTTTTTCAAGGTTGTGAAACAATAAGTAGATCTATTGTAGTCCGTCTTTCGAAAATAAACAATTTGATCCCCTTCATGAAGAGAAAACATTTTTAAATATTTTGCTGTTATTGTCTAAAACTCCAATTATAGCCTATTTAGCTGGCGGAAAATGTCAAAAGATGCTTTTCAAAGAATCGCCATCGAATTAAATTTATTTCATCTTTGAACAATTCGCCGCAGGGAATTCATTGCAGGAAAATTCGTCATGAATTCGCCTAAATTATTGTTATAACAGTTTTTCAAATCTGAAATTTGCACTAGTGTGTTAGAGAGAATGGAAAGGCGAAAATAAATAACCTTAGAAAAAAGAGAAGATTAGAAAGGAAGAAAAATTATGACACAAAGATGGAAAAACAAAGAAAAAAGAGATAAAAATGGAAATAAATACGTTTGTCCCTTAACTTGGATTAATAAATGTATAAACAGAAATATCCAGTTCCTTCACAACCTATGGCAAGACCTATGTGTGGAAAACAAAATTAATACTATCCCATGAGGTGAATTTGATGTGAAAAAAGAAAAAATGAAATTGATGATAAAAATGACTAATAAAGCGTATACTGTGACCGTCATTATAAGCCCTATCTGCTGTTAATGCTTTTAAAACTAAATTTGATTACTGTGGTGGCAGCACGGATGAGTAGATAACGCGTTTGGGTTTGACTCCCAGTGGAGTTCTGTTCATTTTTCCACAAAATGTCCTCTTTTCACCAAATTAATTATTAATTCCACAGCTTCGGAGGTGTGCTCCAGGTGATTGGTTGGGTGTGAAACAGGAAATCAGCTGTGACACGTTTAACATTAATTTACATGTGCTGGAAGAATGAATCCATATGGGATGACGACAGAAGCTCCTGCATGTAGCAAATTATGGATCTGGGTCCGATTCCCGGTGGAACATGATTTATTTTTCCAGCTTTCATTGCTTCAATTAATCTGATAGTTTATTGTTAGTCGGGAAAACTATTTTGGCCGTCACTGAAAATATTTTGACATTTTTTAGTTTCAGAAGAGTAAGACGAGGGATGTATAAATTATAGGGGCTGACAGACACCATTTGGTATTCAGTACCAGAATATCACCAACTGTTCTTGGCCTAAACTGAATAATTCAACGATTATTTATGTAAATATTATTTGTACTAATTATTTTGAAACACTAAATTTGCATTTTGTAGATAAAAGCGCGATACAAAAAAATATTTAGATAAGTCAAAAATGATGTTTCGTTGATCGACCTGTTCTGTCTGTCAACTATTCCGAAAGAGAATGGTCATTGAAATTACATAACCATTTTAGCTTATTTAAGTGTGCAACCTACCTACAGTTAATACGCATTTTATGAAGTATTAGCTGGTTTTACACTATAAAACAGTAGTTGTGCAAGTGATTGGATTGTACAACACAATTTGTGTCATTTTTCTCTTATTGTTACCGTATGCTTCAAACCCTAACCTCAAAAGTTAAACTTTTATGTTGTCAGATGTAATACGTACATATAGTGAAGAATTAATCTGAATCTGTAGTAAGTTCCAAGACTAACAAATTTCAGTCAAAATACAAAACAAAAATACCGAGACGAAACTTAATTAAGTATATTTTAAGAGTATTTCTAATTATATCTGTTGCACCAATGCGAAGTGTAGAAATAGCTATAATTTCCGGTAAAATTAAGTGCACAGTTTGACAAATTATTATGCTTATAACTGGGTTTATTTATAACAACGTGGCGTTTTCTGCTGTCCTTGTAAAAACAAATAAAACGTGGGGAGAGAAATGGAGTTAACTCCCCCAGAACTGTTTTTCAAGCAGTGAAAGATGTGAATTTTTTATTAAAGAAAATCTTTAATTTCTTTAAGAAGGGGATGAAAAAACTTAAATTAAGACGGCGACGAGAGAAAGCAGATTAGTAAAATGAAGAATTTTGTTTTTATGAACTAGCCATCCGCGCCTCTTAAACTGGCAGATAATGCAGCGAAAATTTCTCAAGATCATTTTTAAATAACTTGATGTTATTTGTCTGGTGCAACAGACTAAATATTACTCTTGCGCAATTGTGCAATTCATTTTCCGCCGTAATTTAAGCGGTTAGCAACCATCTAGCTGAAAACTGAAATAATTCGGCAGAAAGGCAATTAATTTTTCAGCAGTTTTAGTTCGCTCACATCGGCTGACGCGGTGGAAATTGTACACACATTCGGATCATATTCCACAAACGGTTAAACGTTCAGACGAAACGTCCATTAAATTCAGTCGGCGTCAAAGATCGTGTGAACCGCAGTAATTAGAGTGGCATATTGCCAGTAAAAACTCCAACAAGTTCGCATTGATCATCGAGAAAATAGCGCGACCGGATCCGTCAAAGCGAGCGATTGTTTCTGCTCCACGCTGTATATCCGCAGCCGCCAGATTGATGCGATGTGAGAACAAGTCGGCATTCAGGGCCGTACCACAAACAATTCCTCTCATCGCTGCGCAGATGTGTCATCAGAAAAAGTCTCGTTTCGGTTTCCGGGCGATTAAAAGCGGCAATCGTCATTATTCCACGAAAAAGCTCCATTTCCGGGTCGGGATCGATACATGCCGCGACGCTGGCATAAAAGCTCACTTTTTCCGGTTTATTTTTACCTGGAACGGAACCGGAGCTTCGGCCGAGGCGGATCCTGGAAAGCGCTCCGAAGCGACTTCCTTATTTCGACCGCGAATTACATCCTTCGCTTAATGAGACTATTATTAGCCGCCTCGGAAGGTGCATCAGCGCTGTTGTGCTGTCGCGGTGGCAAATTGATTTGCTGCGCAACAAGGGCGACATGCCTCGAAGATGTTTTGTCAGTTCGAGTGTCTAATTGTGGCTTTCTTCTTTCAGGTGCCGGAGAATCAGGGAAAAGCACGATAGTCAAACAAATGAAGTGAGTATGATCCCGGACAGTTCGGCCATGAAGTGGCTCTTAATCCGATACTTCCATTACTTTCGCTTTTATTAAAATTGATAACGTGTCAGTCCGGTCCGAGTTAGTAAAATCTTTATTGCATTATTGCCTTGTTATAACTCTCGGAATAGAGCAGAATTCTTCATAAATCAGATTAGTGTCACAAAATTTATTATCTGATTATTTCCCAAATCTCCGCGCGGAGCGAAAATTGATGTTGGCAGCCTTCTTCGAGAAAACGTCGTCAATACGCATTGATTTTCTATTTTCTAATTTCCTGTTAAAGAGGGAACTATTTTTTGGACTTCGCTCGAGAAGCTGCTCCTTAAAAAGCTTTTTCGTTTTTCCCACTCGGGTTATGTGACTTCCTTCAACTTCAACTTCAAGTTGACACTTCTGAGAATGAATAATGTCCGGAAATGTAACAAATAAAATATGAACGCCTTGATACAGTTAACATATTTTTATGGTCCACATGTTGCACACTGTGAAATAAAAAATTGACAAATTATACAGTTGTTCGGATTAACGAGCACACTCATGCGAATATAATACTTATTGCATTAATTAATTTTATACTTGACACTTCCTCATGTTCGGTTGCGCCACGAAAAATCATTTTAAATACACAGCGGGTGTAAAAAGTATGGAATATATGCTGTCTACAATAACGGTTTTAATAAAAAATGGCCGTGATGAAAGATGTCTGAAATATTTCAGAACATACTTGGATACTATCAGTTTTTTGTATTCATCTGTTTCGTTGCTAAGGCAACGAACTTTTTTTGTAACAGCAACCCTGTTTTTCTGCCTCGTGTCACCCTCGGGACCGCCTAGGTCACCCCTAGATGGAGCCATTTTGAACACTTTCCGCGGTGGAAACTTTCAGAAATTATAATTAACTTTTATAATTATTATTACAATATTTATAATGGACTAATTAAAGTTAATTTTGTGTTACTACTGGTTTGTGGTGTGGT
>QDEB01107470.1:0-18060 GCA_004193795.1 Asbolus verrucosus | reverse complement strand
TATATATATATATACTGGTGAACTGGCCAAATTTTAGCGTTATCTTAATCCAGTCGAGCACTTGTTGGACGAGTTTAACTGTACGGTGAGGACTTGCACTGTAGTTTATAAACTCTTCAGCAGTTTGTAACAGAAAAAGAGTGATTAATTTGAAATGCCCATCGTAATCTTCATAGTAAAAAAAATACATTGGATTAGGGCCTAAGGAATAGTCAAAATTCGTAAACAACTTATAAACAATTTAACATTAAATTTGTTTTTCCCATTTCCTTTTTTGAAAGGCAAATTTGTATAAAATGCTTTAAATAGTACATGTTCCTTAATTTCCAGTTTCAAAATTAGAGCAACACCAATTAAAACAAAGATATCTTAACAACAATAAATTTTTGCTTAATTAAATTTGCGCGATTGTATAACTTGCACCGGTTAGTTGGAAAACTGAGTTTGGAATGAAATATTGATATTACGAATAACATTAATCTAGATAAGTGTGAATAATGGAAGCTGGGGGATCAAAATGACCCACTTAAAACAATGCGTCGAAAAAGTCTTCGAAAAGTAGGTAATGAAACACCTTGTATGATGCTTAGATGACGTGATGAATGCAAACGGCGTCTATCAAATTGACCAACAACAAAGGAATTTTTTATGATTAATGCAAGGGGAAGAGAATGAATAATTTTCGTATCTTTTGTGTCCATATTTATAACTTTTTCCTCTTATTCCGTTTATTTATAATAATATTCAACGGGCTATCAGATAATACTTGTGTAACTGTAGTATTACCATCGCAGATAAAACTTTATCTAGAAAATACACATAGGTATAATTTTGTTATTGTATAATGTAATCGTAACAGTGAGGTTCGCCATTTTTTATTCAGAACTTTGACCCATTGTAAAATGCAAGTCTTTGATAATCTTGAACTGTTTATACACAGTTCACTTTTATAATACGTAGAAATGCATTGTGATTGTAAAGTTTTGTCTCGTGATATGTGGGTGAGTGTCGAAGAGTGAGCATTTCGCTTGTTAAAATGGATGGATATGTCATCTAATAATACAGTGTATCCCAACATGAATTTTTTAAGTAAGAAAGGTACAGGATATTTCACCAGTTAAAGCAAACTGAAAACCAAGATTGATGACTTTTCGTTCGTACAACAGACATTATTGATAGTGATGTCGATAACCATTTCAGATTACCATTCATTGTTTATCGCTATTTAAAAATATTTATTGCCATTGCATTTGTTTGTATACTTAAGTAATGGACTGGAATGTAAATTCCTATATGGCGCCAAATAGTAAAATGTTGTTGGTGTAAATTGATTTATGTTTCTGCTTTTATTTTCAAAAAACATCGATTTATTTTAAATACAATAAAATTATATGTTGGTTTTAAATGGCTCTAATCTACAAATGAAAACAAATCATTAATCTTCTATTCGTGATTTACATCCATTTGTGACAATGATTTCTTTCGTTTTCAACTATCATTATGCCCCATTAATTTTTTTACCATCATTTTATTAACGCTCCTTTCTTTAATGGAAAATTTCGAACTTCCATTAAAAAAATATTACGGCAAATTACTTAAATAGTTATTATATTGATAACGTAATTGCAGGAAATTTAGTCGTGTCATTTCGAACTTGAATTTTATTAGTTAGATATATTTATAAAAGAGTTGAATAGATTTACTATTATTTTTCTTTTATATACCGGTTGTTCCAAAATTTGGCGTACATAGAAATTTCGAATAGGAAAATGCTTTTAATGGTTCAGATTTCGAAACAGTCTGATACTGTCTAAGCCAACGTAACCAACTCTGACAATCAAGAAATAAAACTTTGTCACTTGTAAGAGATTTAAAAGACTAATCACAAACTATTTCCACAGTGATACAGTGATATAAGTTGGGACCCAGGAGAAAATTTCTCCATGGTAATTACTAACGTATGACATCTTTGGAACATACCATATATTTGTATATAATATTGTACAGTTTTAATTTACAAAGGATTTAAATAATTAATAAAATGTTCATAAAAAACAAGAAGTATTAATGTACCAGTAGATATTTTCTTCCATTTTATATAGTGCTTCCTAATTATAAAGCTAAATTATGATTCTTAACAGACATCACAGTATACCCGTTAGTACTTTCAACATGTCGATCTCTGAATGCTTTTAATATCTCCACGTTTTTAATAAATTCTTTGATTCTTTGTAATGATTACGTAAATCTGCACTCAATGTAATCAAGTTGTTAGACTAACGTGCAGTACGGAGTTCAGTTTCCTAACTTAGTCGAGTTATTAAGGATTTTTCTCTTTCAAAAATTTCTTCGTAAGAATATATTTTTAGAACTTAAGTTACAAATTAAATTGTCAGTTATTAATAAAACTTCTTTTTGTTGATTAGTTTACCATGTCTTATTTTACGTAGTGAAAAAGATCGTTTTTGTAGTTTAGACAACTTTGTAAGGTCTCAGTGACATTTCTGTAAACAAAATTTCATTCGTAATATTTTGATTATGCCTAGATTTCTTTATTTATTTATTATTTATTCTTGATCTATTTTCATTTGAAGGGTTGTAATAATTTATATAATCACACTAAACTGTTGATTTAATAGCTACTTTTTGGACAACATACATATAATATATGGGGTGTTCATTTAAAAAATGCATCAAGTTGCCTTTGATTTTTTCATAGACGAAGATGCCGCAAGAAAACGATGTGTTCTCTTATGTCAGAATTGTTGTGGCATCTTCGTCTATCAAAAAGTAAAAGGCGACTTGATGCACTTTTTAAAGGAACACCTGATATGTAAAATAAGGTCGTCAAGAAATGAACATCACTTAGTTTGAAAAAGGATAAAATATTGTCCGAAACTATTAAGTCACCAGTTTAATTTGATTAAAATAGTATATTATTATCCAAGTACGACAAAACGTCTTATAAAACGAGTGTAATACGGTATTTTTTCTACTTTGTTCTGTTAGTTTTACGAAAATTTGTGTTTGAAGGAAATTTCATTTTATATGGAGGATTTTTTGCCTATGATGTTTAGGTTGGTATTTCTGTTCTGATTGTTATAATTTACAATGATGTCACTTTTTTAACCTATAAAACAGAAAAAAATGTGTGATACAACCAATATGGCAAAAAAAAGTTTCCAAAAACAGTATAGCCTTCATAATAGCACTGTTTTTGGTGCTTTAATGAAGTCATTAAAGACGCAAAGTAGAAAAAAATTATTAAAACCCCCCAAATTGTAATATTTTGAAATGAGTTCTAGAACAATTTGTGTATTTTATGAACTTTATCTGTAAATGTCTGAGGATAAAGGAAGACATAATTTACAAGAATAGAAAATAATAATAAATAAAATAAAAATGGAGGTTGGATAATTTTTGATGGTTATCTCATCAATTTTATTGAAATTAACAAAAAACTTATTTTTACTCTGTTATGAGACATAGTTTATTTTTGTAAGTCCTATTTTATACAGGTGTAGCAGTATGTTGCTTTGTAATAAATATATCCGTTTCATTCTTTGTCTATTAGTTGATCTCGTTTTCATTTTCACATTTTATTAACATAAGCATAAATATTTTAAAGTAATGCGGAATCTTCATCTCTAGATCCACGATCATAAGTCACAACAACAATAAATCGATCCATTACTAACACTGCAGTGTATCCCTCGATAGATTTAGGGTGGAATATTCAAGAATTCAGAGAATTTATATTTTTCATTTTTTCCCTGTAGAAGTACCCAGACAAGTTGTAGGATTGTCGATACTTATTAACTTGACTTTTTTGGTATTTTCTCAACTGTTATAATGGAGTTTGTAGTGATTTGGTCTTAAACACTCTCATCGTAAATCCAATTTCAACTTTGAAAATGTTTTAGCTAACCCATAGAAATTACGATTTAATTCAATTACGAGATTTCATCTTGAATTATCAATTTCTAAAATAAAATATTCAGAGAAAAACATTTCCTAATTAGAACGAACTGTGAAAGAACGTTACTTCTCAAGTAAACAGGGTAGACAGAAATCGGTTCAAATAATCGATATAGTGTCTTTAAGAATTTTTATCGCCCTAATAAATAATTCAAATACAAAACTAGAATTATTTATTCATATCAATCAGTTAATGTCACAATGTTAATTCATTACAGATGAAGACGATGTGTAAAAACATATTTCTGTAAAGTTCACGAAGTTTAGTGGCACAGTTTACATTTTCAACGTAAAACATCTTGGCGTCCAGACGCCTTAACATCTGGGTTGACCGAGCTTGACGCCTTCGGGAACCCACAACACAAGTTGCGCAATATTTTCGTCTGTTTCGATACATAATGTTGCTAAAGAGAAGAATTTGTTTCATTTCAAATGAAAAATATTTGTTGCTAAACATAATTTAATGAATCGTCATGGCTAGTAAACAACAATACTTGAGCTTTATAGCTTTTTCAGTAGAACAGCTCAAATTTATCAAAGGTTTTAAATGAGTAGATGCGTTATGGGATTAAATAAAATTTGTTGTCAACACCACATAACTAATAAGAGTGATTTATTTTTATTGTGATTTTTTTTATTTCACCCACAGTTCAAATCAACATTTAGATTATTTTTATTTTTTCGACCGATATCTTTGTTATTGTTTCTTGTAAGTATTGTATCGTTACAACTATCTCCATAGTTGTTACGAAGGGACGTAAGTTTTTGTTTACGATTGCTGTCCAAATAAGGAATTCTTTGTGTTATATTACGAGAAATAAAGAAGTTGCGTAAAATAATCGAAACAACTCAACAACGTGTAATGAAAAATTTTAAAAATATATTTCTTACACCTGTATCCACATTGAAGAATTTCATTAATTTTGATTAGACCAGTATTAAGAGTCAGTAATATCCAACATTATGAGTGTACATAAATATATGATATTATAAACACTCACGGTGCAAACGGTTAATTAAAACATCATGTTCATGAATAATACGTTAGACTGACGTTCGTGGAGCCCGTTAAATTTTTTAAAAATAATTTCGAGTAAAGGCTCCATTTAAAATTTTGGATGTATGTCCCCATTATTTGAATGTACAAATTTGCAGCATTCATGCCATAATAGGATGAAGTCTTATGGTGTACCCTACATTTTAAGTTTAAATCAATCTCAACCTGGCCAAAGTTGCGAAGGCAGTTTCAAGACTTTTCAGTACGTACGCGTATGGGTGAAATTTTGATACAATATTTTCTCAGTTGGCCTAGTTTAGCTTAATATGATGAAAGTTTGTTATTACGTGACTGAACTGACCATCTGGTACTTCAGTAAACAACCTCAGCGTCAAGATACATACCAATCAGCGTTAAAATTATTCCTTTCGGAATGGTGAAATTCCCCCAGCAGAATTTTACGTTTTTAACCTTTACACCCACCACGCATGGTCGAGCTTCATTCATAACTTCGGTTTTAAAACCGCCGCCTTCGGGTGTTGACGACGTCTAACTTGACTGAAACATTTCACTTCCCTAGTAATTATAAAAGTCGAATGACATTAAGGTGCGGATTAAACTTAACACCCACCTGTACAATCCAATTTTTAATTCGAATGCGATTATTTGCATAACGCGTGGGTCATTATGCTGCAAGGCAAGTGTATTTTAATACACATCTGCAGTGAAACAAATCTCTTAATGTCAATCCAAGTGCGAGAATCATTGACCAAAAAGTATTATTTTGTGTAGAAAGTTTTTCAGTTCGCCTCTCTTCTGGTTCCAATCGAAATCATCCGAGCAACTTTTATGTGGGTATTTTTTTTATAGACGTAAGTGGTTTAGATTTAAACAAGATAATAAAGATATAAGACCTAAAGCTCTTTTATTATCCTTTGGTTTTTGTGCTGAAAAATTGCGATCAGATCCGGTTTCACTTGGAACTGGTTACGCCTTCGTATTGTGGAAAACATTTCGAATGTAAGTTCAGTTCAATTCGTCCTTGTATCCGTTCAATGCGTTTTGTTAATTATTGTGGTACTTCCTCGTCGATTTATGCAATGCGAAGGTGTCAGCACCATTTTCAAAAGGTTCTGTCGTTGGCTGCCATAGGGTATTCATTTTTTCATTATTTTTGTTAAATAATTCAATATATCGACTCAGAAACCGATGTTGATCATTAACAAGACACCTATGACATACCTGCACATAGGCCGCTGCAATAATCGTGATAAAAATCTGCGATGTTAAAGTGGTAAATTTTATTTTTTCCTGCAAATTATTTTTACAAGCATTAGTGTATTCGAAATGATTTATTTTTTCTCAGCATTTTACATATACCTTTGGCTTATTTGTTGTTTCTGGTGTTTCTTTTACGTTGTGTGTTTAATTGAATAATTTATTTTTTTAGAGTCAAATCACCGGAGTGAATCGGGCTCTGGGTTTTGGCAGCTTCAATTAGACCGAGACCTAGTGGATACCATCTCCGCTATTTACCCCGAGTGGTTTCAGAACAATATGGCCGAGGGAGGATCGCCTTCAACTCCGCGAGAGTCACCGCCCAAGGCGGTGATCGACACGTCCCCGCTGCATATAGATCAAAACAAAGAATGTAAGCAACAGTATATTGTAATTCTTACTTGGCAAACTTTTTTTTATAAAACTGGTCATGCCAAAACGTTTTTAGTCCGATTAAAACAATATTTTCTTAAAATTATGTAATGATTAAAATAAAGTTAACTGGAGCCTACGTTTTCTATCCCTTGTAGAACTCCTACTCACATAAACTGTTTACATTATACAAAACGAAAGTGAATTTGGTGTTAAACACAGTATCAATAAAACAGTGAGCTAGTTGACTTATTACGTAACTCGTGCGGGTATACAATCGTTCTTGCGGCGGCATTTCCGGATGTTACCGGAACACAACATTGTGCGATATTGTGATGACAGTGGCCATCGAGTCCGTGAAGTAGCTGTTGTCTGTTGACCCCTGCTAGGTCAGTGTCGGATATCGCACGCTTTGTTCTTCCGGAGACGCGTGCCGCCTTCATAATTTTCACACCAAACCTTCACACTCCTGTTGACTGCGGTCGCATCCACAACATGTGCTCTCATGTCCTTCTTTGTTGCAGCCCTCAAGGTGAAGTTGATGCTGAGACGGCCGTTCGATCAACTGGTTGCGCAGGGAATTATGCCTCGTAAGTTCTTCTCTCAGAAATCAACCTCGTTCTACTTGCTTATGCAAATTATTATCAACTACTAACTATGCATTTGCGAATTTACGTTTTATTTATAACTTTTCGTCTGAATATCGTTTTCATACACGAATCTGTGTGCTGTAAAAATTTGGCTTTTGTGAGAGTGTCGTCTTGAAGGTGCCTGGTACCTACTCACCTGTTGTTTTTTCTGTAGCTCACAAAACTCCCGCAGCCTATCATGGCCAACGTCGTCAGTTGGAGCGGGCAAAAACGGGAGACATGCTGAAGGCAAAGATCCAACAGAGGCCTCCTCGGCAAGAACTCGAAAGGCGGCACATTCTAGAGGCAGATCCAGGTCACGTAGATCCCAGTTTGGCCGAACGCCAACGAATGCTCAAAAAAGCGCGCTTAGCCGACCAACTGAACGACCAGCTATCGCACAGACCTGGTCCCCTTGAACTCATCCAGAAAAATATCCTTCATACAGAAGAGCCCATAGAACAGGCGGTCAAAACCGGTCGAATACCCTATAAAGCAACGAGCGAAGGCCAATTAAATCGGCCACAACATCCCCAAAGCTATGTTAATCCCGAAGACGATTCTCAAAGTTCTGAAGGCGATAATATTGTTAGTCCTGGACCTAGTGATGTTTTAGAAACTGCGGCGAAATCTGCGGGAATCGTGGTGTCTCTTATACCGGCCACAGAAGGAACCGTGGTGGTAACAACCGCGACTCCAGTGTTAAATAAAGACAACAGTGAAATAGTGTTTGCAGACTTGTGCAGGTCGGTGGCTGCACCTTTGTTGCCTCAAGTTTCAGCTTCCAGTCCTGCGTCATTGGTGTCCTCCACATCCACTCTTAGTCCGTTATCTTCAGTTGCAAGCCCTGTGCCTTCTGTTGTTTCACAACCGGCAACTCCAGCACCTCCACCACCACCAGTTGTACTTACTCCACGTCCGATTCAATCGCCTGCAAAAAGTGATGCGCCAGGGAAAGATAAAAACAGAAAGAAATCTAAATCCAAGTCTACACCTAAAGCACGAACAATTAAATTCCATGAATACAAAGGACCACCAAGTGCTCAAAAGAATTCAAATAATAACAGCAGCACCGGGGAGAGTTCTTATGATCTCTTATTACAACAACAAACGCTTTTACTTCAATTTCAATTACAATTACAACACAAATATCCACAAATAATCTTACCAGCATCTCAGAAAACATCCAATGAAACCAATAATAACAATCCATTGCCATCTCCGGCACCATCAACATCTTCAGAGTCTTCTACTCCCACCAGACTTACTGGCAGACTGGAAGACATGAAAGTAAGTGATTTAAAAGCCGAACTCAAACGCCGCAGCTTGCCGGTTTCTGGCTCCAAACCACAGCTGATAGAAAGACTTAAACCTTTTACTGGATCTGATATAATGAACCAAAATATTTCATCAGTTGATTCAGCACACAGCAACTCGAGCATAGATCAATCGCATAATTCTCCCCAATATCAAGAAATTGGTTCACCTCAGGGTTCTGTAAAAGAAGAACCATCGGAACAAATGGACATCGGTGATCCTATGAGTCCAATGCCGCAGCAACAAATACAAGAACAGTTTCAACAGCTTCAGCAGCAAATTGCACAGCAACAACAAAATCAAGAAAATTCTCAAAAATCTCAAGAAGATATTGTTAGAGAACAACAAAGGCAAATTGAAGAGCTTCAGAGAGAATTGACTTTATCAAAGTTAAGGTTACAAGAAGCAACACGCGCCGAGCCTAAAGCTCAATTGTTAGCATTGCAAAAACATTTACAAGCTAGACAACAACAACAGCAACAACAACACATTGCATTGCAAATGCAACAGTTGCAAGCTTTACAAGCGCGTCAGGCTCAAGTTAACGAAGAACAACAAAGGATACAACAACAACAACATGTAGCTTTCCAAAATCAAAAGAATATTGCTGGAGGTCTTCTCTTAAATGGTGCTGATGCGGCGTTAGTGTTCAATTTGATGCAGGGCAAAGCAAAAGTAGTTAACGGGCACAGTAGAACTAATTCTTTACCAAATTTTTTGAATTCCATAGTGACACCTGTAATAGCGGCACCTGAAGTGAAAGCGGAGTATATCGAAGATGTTAAACCCCCTCCGCCTTTGTATGAAGAAGCTACAAAACAGATTAACAAAAAGAACAACGTGAAAAGTCAAATAGTTGACGATGTTTTGGAGATATTGATAAAAAATGGAGAATTACCTCCTAGTGCGGCCCAAGATCCAGCCACTCCGGGTTCGGCCGGCACAAAAACGAACGAACCGGTTTTTCCGAACCACAGTCAGAATCAGCCGACCGTGGACCCCAACAGTCCAGAAGCAGCGCTTGGTTTGGATCCTACTGAAATATTAGACTCTTTGGATAATTTGGACAGTATGGATTTTACTCAGTTCGTTATGGAGTTGGGTGATGGCAACCAGGCTCATTCTGAAAACAACAACATGCAAAGCGACCACGAACAAATGTCGGTTCCCATGGACACTGACGATTGGTTGGAGTCGTTGTGCGTCGAGAACGGGCAAAATGGCAATAACGGTTCGTGCACTGCTCCTCTAGCGTCTCAAGAATCGGATCTAGTAGGTTACGATCCTTTACTTGGCATAGCACAGGATCCTTTTGATCCTTTCAATTTGGAGGAGTTCCAGTCACCTGCCGATTTGACCGCGTCTTTGTCATGGGACAAAGTTGACTATGCAGCGTAGTTATTATGGTGCGCGCTTGTTTATTTGATTTCGGTGCCGCTTATTCCAGTGATGTGCGATTCCACTCGGTAAGAAATTGACATTCCACATACGGCCGCCAAGATCGCCAAAGGGCGCGGGACCAGGGCGGCCCCAATCGGCCAGGGAACACATCAACAGATGATATTGTATATATTATATTGTAGTGGTAGATAACGCTTAGGATTTACAAATTCGTAATTACGACGCAAGGCTCTAAATAATTTTAAGGATACGATTATTACATTGCTGCGAAGATAGACTGGAAGAATCTTCTAAATTATACGAATTCTATGATATATTCCTTAAGTATGCCACTTCCCATAAGAATTGCCCATCAAAAACAAATGACGAGTTTTTTAAGGCAATTTTTATTGTATACTGCACAAGAACAAACACCATGAATTGGATCGGTAAAATACTCTTTTATTAAGTGCCTCAGGTAGCAATTTTTTTTTTAATGTAATTTTACCGTATGTTTATTATAATAACGGGTTGAAAGGTTGAATGCTTGAATATTTGTGGCTTTTGTTTTGAAATAAGTAGGGTATACACTTTTTATGTATTGAATTTTTCTGATTTATATGTATATTTTGCATTTGAAAAACATGTATTTATAAACATATTTATTATTTTAATTATTGTACTATTACATATTAGAGACTGGGATGTCTGCTGAAATTTGTTTAATGTGATTTTATTTATGGTCTATTCGTACTTATATTCTGTTCCAGTTTATCTTTATTGTCAATAAAACATTTTAAAGTTTACTTACTCTTACAATTTTTTAGAGCCGAGTGCCAATGTCTGACTACCTGTACAGATTGTTTTCTGACAAAGCCTTTAATTGTTAAATTATTTCGAATGTTAGACATTTATTTTGTTGACTATTTGTATTTAGGCAGCCTTGCTTGGCTGCAAAAGGAATGTCGCGCTCTTAGATTGCCTAATTTATTGTATGAAATAAGAACTTGAGATGCCTTATGATGATTATACATTGCCTCCTTGTGTTTGAATATATTTCAGCTCATACTGTTTGCGTGAAACATTTGACAACTGCTGCAATTATAAACAGTATGCGGGTGAAAAGCTTCAATCATGATGTAATAAAAAAATGTAATTAATTATCTGGATTTTTTTACTTCCAACAAATTAACTATAATGGAAATACAAATACACTTGCATTTTTTGTTAATTTCTAGATAGAGTAGATGAGAACGAAGACGAAAATTAAAATTAAACTTACTCAGTCACATTTGTGGAGTGTTTTTAAAAATTAATTAGTGAAATTTCATAGGCTTTCCAATTGAAAAAAAAAAAAACTGCAATTGAAGGATATATTTGATTTTTTTTTGAAACAGCACAGCGTAAGCTGAGTGGCGACAAACAAAGGTATTCGTGAATAGCCAAAGGTTTGTCGAGTTGCTTGATCTTTATATGAAAAGTATTGGTCTGAAGGATTAAACAATAGAGGGAACGAACGTGCCGTCTAATTAGTTAACGTAATCTCAACTAAACCATAACCCCTTTTCGATAGGAAGCTGTAAATCATCCATCTCTGAACTATACCACCGACTGATCCAGAATTACACTGTCGTTTGCGGCCAGTTATCAAGATAATTACAAACGCAAATTCAGTAATAACATCATCAATAGTTTTGATAGAGCTGTAAAACGCAGTATTATGGCTTTGAAAACTAAATTAATTCTGTTCAATGTTTTAACAGCACGGCCCTTTGTTTCAAATTACAGTAAGTACAGAAAGTACGGCATATGCGTGAAGCGAGAGCAAAACTAATTGCTTTCGAAATCTTTCTGTTCGAGGCAGCGAGAGTTAATTATACTCATTTTCCATTGTGCGTGTCAAAAGCCAAAGGGTGTAGTATTACAACTTTGATTGTTTGTGAGAATATTGATAAAGAAAACAATTTTGGTAATTTTAGGGTATGAAATAAGACACCAATTTAATCTAATATTGCACAAATCGTGGCACGCGTATATGTGAATGTTGGGCCGGTATTTTCCTAGATCAAACATTCAAGAAATGGTTGAATGGGTTGCGTAGTAAGTGGCGTTAATTTAAATTAACCCAGTTAACACCAACATCTGATCAAGTTCGGAAGTAATTCTGGGTCATAATTCAATTATTTCTGCATCAATGAGCCATTTCCTCAAACAACGTTGCTTATTATTGCTCGTATTAGATAATAAATTTGTGTGGCACGCAAACTCATCCTGTCAATGAATCCATAACCCTTACTGAACTATTGTGTATTTTTGTTCATTCATGTGTATAAATAATCAAACAATAATGGATAAATAAAAGAAATTTGTATAGACTGACTGTGATAAAATTTTTCCTCTTGGTATGATTATTATGTGTTATCGGTATACCATCATAAGCTTCTTGATTGTCTTCGACCAACTACTAAGTGCCAGATTTCCATTAAGTAGGTGGGTATGCAGAAGGACAATAAATTTTGAGAGTCAGGGTCAATCGATACTCAACCCTATCAGGTATACTACTAAAACTGATAAGCGCCGAAGCGGAAAATATTTCAGCGAAACGTTTTCCCGAAGGCTCAAATGCATGATTCTATGCAATCCTACGTCAATATTTACTGAAATATCTATCAGTATCGGAATTGAGTTGGTAGGCATTGAAGTATGTGCCTCAAAAAGGATGCAGTTCTGTGAAAATACTGCTAAAGCTATTGAAATATCTCCGTGTAGATGACTAAACATGTTAAAAAGAGCATTGCTACTTTGTACATCGGGAAAATGTGTGTCAAGAAGATAAAGCCTCATTGAAAAGGGTGGGTAAATAAAAAGTAGGTAGGTACCTCTTTCATACTAACATTTACCTTATAAATGTAGTATACCTACTTTCATCACACCGACATTAGCTTTAACTGCCGCTTGAATGAAACTGGTCCGTTCTTTTCATCCGAGTTCTACTCATAACATAAAGGGATGAAGCCATTGTAATACGAGAAGTGTCATACACCGTGCCACTCATCATTTACGAGATGAAACACATACTGTAAAAAAGTGTGCTGTCACTTCCCACCATCGTGATGCTGTGACGTTCATTTGCATAAATATTATTTATTACGGATTCTGATTATTTTTTTGAACCCCCCAAAACCAGTGACAGATTCGCCGTTTTTTCCTAAATCCCTAAAAATGGGTGTTTATTCGAAACTTTACCATGACGGAAATGATGATGAATGTAGCTATTAAACGTCGCGGAAAGAAATCTTTCAAATGATAAAAGACTTTTACACCTACATTTGAACTTACATTTGTAGAAAATATTCAACAGCACGCAATGTATAAATAAACCACAAACTCTCACCCTTTAACTGTCATTACTCGTGAGCTTTTTAAAGGGACTGATAACATCTTAATTGTAAATTTCGACCGTCTGCTTCTTCTTTATCTACTAACTACGTAAACACTTTAAAATGGCGTTGACAATACAATTCGCAATAAAATTCCAAGTTTATTCATCCCGGTTAATGTGGATCTGGGTAGTGCCGTAGACAAACCACCACTTTGAGGTATGTAAATTAAATTTGAGGAAGGATGAGAGGCGGTTACGGAATTAAGATTTACATGTGATGTACGAAACGTCAAAAATTGGTATTTTTGTTTTGCAACAGGTGACCTAATAAAGAAACTTTTCTTTCAAAAAAAAAGTTCTGTTCATTTTATACTCTTAAATCACATTTTTCGTATGATTGAAAGTAAAAATTATAACTGCTTACAGTACTAACAAAACAAGGCATGAATTATATAAATTTTTGAAAATAAATTTTGAGAATGTTTGGGTGATAATGCTGAAATTAACACAATTTATCATTAAAAAAAAAATGAGGAGTGGCCACTGCATTTTTGGTACTCACATTTTCATTTGAAATGTAACAAAAGTATACATAATTCGCTATTTCTCAAAAATTTTTGGCAAATATACAAGTGTCCTACGAAGAAATGTCAAAGGTAATTTGCCTATGTTTTTTAACATCCCTCATTTCCGCTCAAATTGATCGGTATTATCACAATGTATAACTGAGTAAATAAACATATTCTACTGTAAAATATTTCTAAAGGAATTTAACCTGAGCATTTCAAACATATTGTTTTAGACTTTTTTTTTAATTTTAGTATTTATTACATAAGAACACAGCTTTAAAATATACTACATTTAATTTTTAGGGATTAAGTGTTATTGTTTTTACATATACTTTGAATAAGTAAAAATTTTCAGCTGAAAAATATAAAATTTTGTAAAATCAAAATAAATCAGTTTCGTTAATTTAAAAACGCCTTGTCAAAGGAATTCCAACGTTATAGTGTTCATTTCTCAAAAAAAGGTAAGCTTGAAAAGTTCACTAAATCACCAAAATCTCCCATAAGAAAAAAAAAACAATCTTTTTAATATCTTATTCCTTTATTGACACTAATCTTTTCCTGACTATTTTACTATATATTGTAATAATCAATTATTTTTGCCAATAAGAATTTTCACTTCATTACTACAATGATGAAATAAATAAATCGTTTTTTTTTTTGGACTCCATTAAAAAGTACATAAATTAACTTTGGTAAGTCTGGTTCCTAATTCATCCGTAAAATATTCTCTCTAAATACCACTTAAGGAAACACCACAGAACATTTCTTGTTCATTGTCGCATGAAATTGTAATAAATTTTTATAGAAACGACAAATAATTCTTAAAAATTTTCAGCCCTTATAGTATTATTCCTGATAATTCAGCTCATTCCTGTAATACTACTTATTTTCCATTTTTAATTTGTAAAATTTCAAGAAATTTATAACGAAATTGGTAAAGTATATAAAAAATTGTTCTGTACAAACATTCTCTATGTATTTATTAAATAGGAACTATTGTATTCAAAAGTAACTACAATTCATTTGTGTCATCTTAAGAAAAAGTAAATTTTGTTAATTTTTATGACGATTATGGGACATCAGGAACAATGCAACGAAGAAAAATCGAGTAAATCATATACACTTAAATTGGGCCGTCAACTGACAAGTTTTAAGCGTATGTTTTCGAACAAATAGAATTCAATTTTCAAATTAATTATAAGTATACCTACTCAAATGAAATGACATGTTTAGAAAGACGTGTGACAATAGTATCATTCATATTGATTTAAATAATTTTCAGAAATGAAAAAAAAGTGTAAAACAGTATCGATAATTACGAAACCAGTTTTATATACTAAACTGTTTTTTTGATGTAATTCAACGATGTATTCGTATCAAGAGAATTGAAATCTTTTTAAAAAAATTATCATCAATTGTGAATAGGAAAAATTTGTCGAACCATAAGCGTTGCTATTTTTGGTTCAGATTTTTTATAATCAAAGAAAAGACAAGGAATTTGTATACTAATTTAGTAATTATATGTTTTAAAATTTTTCAAAAAATTCGTTTCCTGAAAACATAAAAGTAATACTTATTTCTGGAATTCCTGGAAAATCCCTTAATACTTTGGAGGCGTTCTCAGACCCATCGTTATCTGAAACCGAAATCAATTTCATGATATTTAAAAATTAAAAATTATTCTAATTGTGCAAATATTGCATCCAATAAAAAGGAAAAATCAGTTTTGCTGTTAACTAACATTAGGTGGTATAGTTTTGAATAACTTAATATGAAGTAAGGTATAAGATTGATAAAAAGATAAGGAGATAAAATTGTTTACGTTTTTTTGAAGCGTAATGTAAGAGTACAAGCTTTGAGTTTTAATTAGAGAGCATCTTTAACGTAATGCCTCACTTTATTCGTGATTTTGAGTGCTTTAGAATGAGACATTTCCTTCCTTTTTCAAGGACAGACAGAACTAAAAAAGGAAGATAAATGCCGTCGGATCAACGTCCTGAACTGGACATACATCGCAGAGATAAAAAAGCGGCGAAATCTTTTTTCAACGAGACACTCTTTTTAGTTATTACGAAAAAACTCCGATAAAACGAAACAAGACGACGGTAATCTTACTTGAATCCATCATGGTAAGCCTAAAATATCTGCACTTGACAATATTTTCAAGACAATGGCTGTTTTGTAAAAGAAAAAAAAGGGCATTTACTCTAATAGTGGCGGCAGTGACGGTAATTTTTTTCGTGATGTGGTTAGATATTCGAAAACAGGGGTAGATATCATCGAATTTACCAAAGGGTAAAGCATGAATGCAATTTCATAAAATGTGATTATCATCCAATTACAAATTTTATGGAATAATCACACGCAAAGGAATATTTTGAGGGATTATTATGTTGTAAACAGCGATTACAGTGCAAAGCTATTATTGTAACTTTACGTTGTAGCTATTAGAAAATGTTTCAGTTACAAAACGGGAAAAACAAAAAGAACCAATACTTAAAAGAAAATTACAATAAAGTAATTGTAATTAAATTCGAACATGTACGAATATACATTTGGCCGGAAATAACTGTTAAACACATTGTTTTGGCCACCTTACGTACCGATATTTTCACTTCATACATTTATTTAAATATTTTCAACAATTTCCAAGTCACTCGTGGTATTTTACACGTATGAAAAAAAAATACTTATTCAGTTTTATCGTTAATGTTGATCAGATTGTTATTCAAATTCAGACAGATTGAGAAGCAATAATAAAATTTTAAGAATGATGACAAAGTATGAGAAATGAATTTCCTTGAAATTAATGAAATTGTGTTTTTGATGACACGAATTTCTTGAGTTAAATTTATCTTTGTTGGCATACAGCGTGAATGATGTAAAAAAGGAGTTTCCTCTACTGTATCAAAATAAATTAGGCTGTTTGCGATTAAATCCAAAATCCTTTACTCCATCAATAAACAAATATTTGTAGAAATTTAATAGAAGCGTTATAAGGTTTCTTCCGTCTTGTTTGACTAATTTAATAAATCTTGTCTTTGCGTTGAGTTTACTTTGTTAAAATTATTGATTTGTTCCCTTCTTCAATTATGAAAGTGCTTTTTACAATTTCGTAATTAAAGTTCATCAACAAAAAAGTTTCAAATAAAACGATATCAAACATTTGCAATTACTTCGCAGAAAATGCGCGGATTAAGCCGACAGCCGACATCTCTTTTTTACGTTTTGATAAGCAGTCCACAAAGACCATCGATTTTTACTTTTCTTCCAAAAGGACGACAATAATTATCCTGTCATGAACATTGTAAAGCAGAATCATGATGGAAATTCATTTATTTCTAATTTATCTCTCAATCAGCTGACTTTGCGATGTAAAATGGGTTGCCTATGAAATCATCCTAAAATCGCCTCAACTCTTTTAAACATACAGGTATCTAAACGAAATCTAAATTATTTTTAACATTTAAAATTTTTCTCCCGATCCTTTTTTTAAATCTTAATTTATATAAGTATTTATGTTTTCAAACTACGTATATTTTGTTACATTTTTTTGTTAAGTGTAGAATTAAAAGGCTGACAAATTGTTGTCATATTTAGAACTGTTTTTATAATTTCATTCTCAACCCAACATTTATTTCTAAAATTATTTCTGTTATATAAAATGAATTCAAATGTAATATACAGTATTATATAATTATAATAAGTAATTGGATTAAATTGTATTCGTATCTTTGAAAATCTTTTTTTTATAAATCCCAATTTGTAGCGACATTTGATATTTATTTGGACATAAACAAAAGTCTATGTTAAACCAAACATCTTCCTCCTTTAAACTACTAACACAGTTTGTTATTGTGATATCTGTAATTTAAAATAACAAATGGCAATACAGAAACAGTTTTGGTCAGAGTTTAATTTACAAATTCATATTCACAGAGTGATGATTTTTTTTTTCACCACCGAGAGACAAAAATTGTAACAGAAAATTATTTCCTATAGGTCGTTCATTCGACTCTATCGGGTTGGACAATAAAACATTAAAAATGAGCCCCTCCTTGTACAAATCAGTATTTCATGTAGGTGGAAATTGTGCTTGCTGCAACCTTTAACTGCACAGCACTTCTGTAGCTATTTTGCAGCGCTTCCTTTCAATAG
>QDEB01107390.1:0-11828 GCA_004193795.1 Asbolus verrucosus | reverse complement strand
TTTCATTAAACAAAAATTTGTATGAAAATTTAAAAAATATATAGTAAAAGTGAAAGATAAAAAAAAAAGTTAAGTATACATACCTACATCATTAAAGTTGCGGATATTTTTATTAAAAACACTGAAACAGTGATAAAATAAAAGTCAGTGGGCTCTATGTAGACGGTATTTATTTAGTGAAAAGAGTAATAAAATTCATTATCAAGAAGTCAAAAATAATGAGGAGAGAACATGCAGTCGAAAAATTAAATAGACATGGGAACCTGGGTGATGCAGGCAACCAGTAAAACAGAATCGTCAAAAGCAAAGAATCGTAAAGTTAACACTACTAACTTCTTGTGAAATTATTGTAATATACTTATTAGCGGACAGTCACTTCATCAGTTTCGTTAATTGAATTAAAATATTGCTAGAGATAATAAATATGTTTATTAATGCCTTGAATTGTTTGAACTATGAGCTCTCTCGTTCTTGTATAGATTCGACAATGCTGGCAATAGAATATTCGAAATTTCGAAACAAAGTTTGTAAAAGTTGCAAACCAAGATCTACTGCACTGCTGCCTCTTAGTTTTGAAGAGCATAATGGGTCCATTCCTGCAGAAGTTTTAGACTTATTTAAGTCATCTGAGAGTGCCATTTGCACTCTGCCGGTTCTGCTAATACTTCTAGAAAAGACATGATCTTTTAAGTATTTTTATAACATAATATATGTAACATAATTTTTGTAACATAACAGAAGCACATTTAGACAAATCATGGAAATATTTTCTAGTGACGTTAACAAATATCAAGTTGTGAAAATGACAGGTGAAAATTTCAGTGACACAATAATGGCAATACACCAAATTTAGGTTCAGCCTCTGCGCTTGCATTTAAAAGGACATCAGAGTTATACTAATTTCAATAATCAATCAAAAAACCGAAAATCCACACACTGTTATCGGTTGGTTTAATTATTGTCATACATTTCTTGTATATAATATTGTGAATGTAACCTAATTTCACAATTATTTTCTGAATATTTGTTTGCTGTTATAAAAAATTAATAGAAATGACCAAAAAAATTAAAACACATAACATTTCTGAATAATTTTAATCAGTGATTAAATTCCTTAACAACTATTGTTAAAACAATCTTTCCTTGTCCTTGTCCTTGTGAATGCAATCAATTCATTTAAGCAGAATCTTAATTATAATGGTCGAGTACTTAATAAAACTAGTTCAAATTTTTGCAACGATTGTTTAAATATATATTTACCCTCAAATTAACGTTAATAAAACGCTGCTTTCCAAACAGAGGCCACAAACAGAATATTAAAAGTAACGGTTGCTCATAATCACTCATTAAAAATTTAAACGGAAATGAATGGGCATGGCTAAAATTCGAAGTTTTTTTTGTTCTTAAATACTTTTAATTTTTTTAGTTTCAAGTTTCACAGCTTTAATCGTTTCCACAAAAACGAAAGTTATGAAATGTCGATCATTTAAAGTCAGTTCGTCGATGTAGCAATAACCTTAATTTTTGGTTCTTATTTGTGATTTACATTAGTAAGAAATTAGTATTGTATCAACCAAGTAAATAAGTAACTTTATAAATTTCAGATTTCAATACTTAGAGAATGAAAAGTGAGAAACAGGACTCTTATCAGCTCCCTTCTATTGTTACAACATACTTGGCTTAAGACGTTCTTGTACATCTTACAGAAAATATGTAACAGTCTGTATCTTTATCCCTTGATGCTCATGTTGTATGGTCTGACGTTGTTTAATATATTTTACCAAAAGAAGAATATTTTTGAAGTAGTTGCAGTTTTTGATTCAGTTTCTACCTTCGCATATGTAAATTTAATATGACAGCAATGAAATGTGTATCTTTTATTATTTTTCAGATAGTTGTCAGAAAAACCATACTTATAGTACACAGTTCCCTCTATGAAGAAATTATTAAAGATCGTTCACATTTGTGGAGTTGCGATTTATTTGGAAAAAGCTTTGCAGGAGAATTTAGAAAACAAATGGCATTTCGTGTATTTTTAGTCAAATCGTTATTGACCGACTGCTATATTTCCATTGCATTTCGCATTTTTACACCTATTTTTGTCGACGAATACGTATTACCGGATGCATGTTTCATTTCTGGAGCTAACACTTTTTCCCTCGTAATTATTTATAGTTTCGAAGTTTTGTTTTATAATGAAGGGTGCTTAATAGTGGGGATGTTCGACGAATTTTTGTTGCTAATGTGTACGGATCTTAAGATACAATTCGAGCTTTTAAATAAAACTGTATGATCAGTCAAACTTGAAAAAAATGAAAATACATTTTCTGTTAAACTTATAGAATATTGCAGTTATGATAATTTCTTATTAAGGTATAATCTTATAATCAAAATTCATTTTTGCTTTAAACGTCTCTTTCAGTGTACATAAGAAGCTCAATAGAATTTATTCGGAATTTTTTATCTGCGATTGTTTGCTCAGTGTGGGGTCGATGTGCCTCCAGTTTTTTATCTTTCTTAACGAGTAAATGCAACGAGATGGTTTGTTGCTTCTAATACATCAGCCTAATTTCCAGATCTGCAAACTCTACTAAAATTCTGAGAAGTCTTATCTATATTGTACTTGTAAATGCTTTATTTGCTTCGATTGTTATTCCAGTAAGTGCTATCGAAATTGAAGTAAGTTCATTCAAACAAGAGAAATTAAACGAAATGTGAGTATGAAATTTCAGGCTGAAGAACTGTGTTCTGAAATTTACAACTGAAACTGGCACAGCCACAATAATATTAAAATCCGCAAATTTGTTCTTTTGACAGGCGCAGGAATTTTTCCGTTAAATCGAAGCACATTACTTCAGGTTAACCGAATTAGAAGTGTTGTTTTAAAATAATATATTTTTTCAGATCCCTCGCATATCATTTTCAATTTGTACCATATTGAGAGGAATGAAAACGATATCATCTTAACTCAGCCATAAGACAATTTCAATTATTTAAAAAAAATTCAAGTCTTGGTTTGATTCGTAAATGTATTTTAACTATTAATTATATGGAAGCAAAATTATCTTTACACATGTATAATAATTTTAAATAGATATGTAGTTCAAGCAACAATTTGTTTCACAATACCCAAAACTTATAGAAGATGAGACTATTTTGGAAAACATGAAGACCTCGAGTGTTTGGTACATTTCTTTTAACCAAGCCTAAGATGTGAATGTGTGTATGCGAGAATGAGTACAAACGGACCATTACCCAAAAATAAAAAATGATGAAGTAGAAAAAAATACGAACGAAAAAGTGAGGACAACAAATGGGGCTAAATATGTCATTATTTATCAATTTATCTTCAAACCATTTATTTTACATCTTTTTCTTTCCTGTTCCTTCCTTTTTCCCTTATTGCCAGTTTCTTAACAGTTTAATAACCAAAAATTTCTAAAACAATATAAATGTAAAAACATTACACATTATGTCTAATTATGCCAGATTTCAAAATAATATTATGCGATATTTACTACTACATATGAATATATGAATATATTCTGCGCATGTCTTATAACCAGTGAAAATTAATACAATTGACGATCGTCATTACCATGAATTAGCTACTGAAGTGTGATAAAAAAAAATAATAATAAAAATTAAGAAGTCTCTTGACGAATATTTTTGTTAGAAGTTTTTCTTACCAAATTCTTAGAAACAATTAGAAGGGATAGTAGTCCTAAAATTGTTATTTATTTTTGCTTTTACAAACAATAATAATACATGCATTACAATTCATCCATTTTAGTGAGTTTAATAAAATTTTTCCCGTTTTGTCACATTATTATTTCAACTGACATAAAAGGGTACTTTCGCAACCGTTAAAGTTCATACAATTTGCAATACCAAGAAATGCATAATATTTACCATAAGTCACAAGCAAAGGGCCACCAATATCACCCTTGAAAAATAAACTTAACAACAAAAAAAAAATTACTGACATACTGTACAAGTTCCTTTGTTGTAATTTCCAACAACGGAAACCATTTCATCTGTCATTTCATTTTCATAAACCATTTGACAATCTAGATTGGAAATAGTTAAGCTGACGACATACTTGAGACCATTACTTAGTTGAGAGTCGGCTAAAAATAATTGCTCCCATTCAAGTACATACATTGAAGCATAATCTGCAATATTAAAGGTCCATTCAAATACTGGCCCTGAGTACACTACGACTGAATTTATATTTCAATATTTTAACTATATCTATTAAACTTATCTTACAATTACAATTAACATATTTTCGAAATTTGATTAAGTCAGCATCATTTTCGACAATTCTGGTAATATCAGAGTATAAAGCAGTTGATCCAAGTCGGATCACAAAAGACATAGCACTAAAATAAGGAGTATTGAAAATTAACAAAAATACTCATATTTAAAATAATCAAATTAACCATTCATTTCCAGTCAGAGTTCCACCGCTGAAGAACTTATTATCGTTGATCTGCACACCGATAGCGGCTGCAAACTGACCAACTCTTGCATTTTGTTCAATTGTTCTTGTTCCTGTCTGCAGTTAAATAGTTTGTTTAATATATTTATTCAGAATCGAAAAAATACCTGATTAGATAGTACCCCATTTAATAAAACTGCAAAGAACTCGGTAAACCTTAAAGTATTCATAATTTTGTTTAAATTTGGCTATTAGTATTACTAAGCAAAGTAATGTTCCAGAGGACTGAAACTGAAAATTGTACAAATTGGAATGTGGAATGACTCAACAAAAATTAGAATACACTGTCAAGAAGCTTACAGACTGACGAAAATTAATAAAATTCCGTCAAATATATTCCAGCCTCACAAATATTTTCCGAAAGTTTTAGAAGATTAATGAGAACTATATGCATAATTACAAGGATGTTAATAAGACTTCTATGACTAGTGATACAATTTCTTGTAGTAACTATTTAAATATTTACCCTCTAATTAGTATTTATAAAATTTTCGTCTTCAGACAAAATATCACAAACAGAATATTAAAAGATAAAAGTACAGTTGCTCATAATCTTCGATTAAAAATTTAAATGGTAATTAATGAGCGCGTTGTTCAAAGTTCAAATTTCTTTCCTTTTAATCAAGAAATTTTTTATTTTTATTTATTTATACAAAAGGGAAAGTCTTTGAAGTGTCGATCATTCGAAATCATTTCGTCGATGCAGCAATAAGCTTGCTTTTGGTCCATATCCGTATTCGACGTAAACATGAAATTAGTTGGTTCATTTTGTTTCATATTAATTAATTAATTTTTCAGATCTCAACACCTATATGATGGAAGTCGAAAAACAAGACTATTTTTACCTCTCACTCAATTGCTACAATAAACTTGGTTTGAGACGGTCCTGTTCATCTTATAAAAAATACACGTCAATCTATATCCTGTATCCTTTGTTGCTCACCCTGTATGGTCTAATATTGTTTAATATTCGCTTCCAAAATGATAATATTTTTGAAATTGCTGCTGTTTTCGAGGCAGTGTCCACTTTCGGATATGTAAAATATATTAAATCTAGAAAACTAATATTTCTATATTTTTTTTAGATCGTTCTCAGGAAAACTATTCTTCTAATACACGGCTCTTTCTTTGAAGAAATTATTCAAGTTCGTTCACGTTTCTGGAGTTACGATTTATTTGGACAAACCACAGAAGAAGAATTCCGTAAACAAATGACATTTTGTGTATTTTTAATCAAGTCTATACTAATCGCCAGTTGTGTCTCCATTACATTTCATATTTTCACCACGATTTTCGTTGACGGTTACGTGTTACCTGATGCATGTTATATTCCTGGAGGAAGTCCTTTTTCCATTGTTGTTATCTACACTCTAGAAATACTATTTTATCTTGAAGCTTGCTGTGTAGTTGGAACAATTGATGGATTTTTTTTGTTAATATGCACAGATCTCAAGATACAATTTAAACTCTTGAACAAAACCCTGCAGTCAGTTATAATGGGTATAAATACTGCTGCAAAGTATGAAGCACATTGGATTAAATTTAAAGAATGCTGCAATCACCATAACTTCTTGCTGAGGTAAATTGTCATATTTAAATGATTTCGCTCTAAACATACATTTCAGTTTACATAAAAAACTTAATAGAGTATACTCGGAATTTTTCCTTTGCATGTATTTGCTTACCATAGGAGGCATCTGCATCCAGTTTTTTATAGTTTTCGAGGAGTAAATATGTTGTTATTGCAATATGTGAATACTTTTTTTACACTTAATTTTCAGATCTGCTACCTTAACCCAAATTATACGGAGTCTTATATATATTATACTTGTAAATGGTTTATTTGCCTTAATCGTTATTCCAGTAAACGCAATTGAAATTGAAGTGAGTCGCTCAAAATACAAAACTTAAAACATTGAATGACACATGCAATTTCAGGCTGAAAAATTGTGCTTTGAAATTTACAATATTGACTGGCATAATGACAAGAGAATTCGTAAATTTGTTCTCTTTTGGTTGATGAAATCTCAAGTACCTGTTCAGATGATAGGTGCAGGAATTTTGCAAATGAATCGAAATACATTGCTTCAGGTTGAAAAGACTCAAAATGTCTTTTTTTTAAGTAAAATGTTTATTTTAGGCCCAACGCATAGCATTTTCAATTTCCACCATTTTAAGAGGAATGAAATCGGTAACTCAATTGTAAATTTTTATGAAATCTTTGCATAAAATTTTGACATCAAATATCAGAAAATTAATATAAAAAGAAGTGTCAGTCATAACACATTCACTATAAGCAGTAATATTTCTTAAAATGTTTAATTGTTTAGAATGGACAGCTTGGAAAAAAATTAATGGACGAAGATCTAGAGACAGTAATATCTGTAAAAAGATCTTTATCTATTAGTCATTGTTTGTTTGGAGGAAAGTAATGGATACGAAAGATATGAATATGAGAATATGATATGGTGTACTTTGACATTGACGACGATACAAAAGACATACTGAAAATATTCAGTAGTATCTAATGAAATACAAACACGTACGTTAATATAGAAGAGACAAAAAGAACCAAGACAAGAATCAATAAAAATTTAAAAAGTACATACAGTGAAAGTTCGAATCTAATGCTTGAATGAAATGTTTCAGGACGATAAGAGAAAATGGGAAAAACAAATGAGGACAAAAAAAATGCTAAGAAAGAAAGAAAGAAACTTTCAACAAAATATAATCTTAAGAATTAAGAAAACAAAGAAAAATTGAAATCACTTTCAACATGATTTCAACATATCGAAACTCTTAAAGAACGTTTCCTTCTTCCTTAAAATCTTGGAAATTATTTAACCAAGCTAAATGAAATTCGACCTACACCTAACAAGCTACAGTTTGTTTTTTTCCAATATAAAAATCGAGGAGAAGATTCTTTGGATTATTCTTTTTTCTTTTCAGTTATATTATAGTTATACCATCATAGTGGCAATCACAATTAAATTTTTTTTATAGCTCAAGCTATAGTACTAAACATTTATGGTTTTATCATAACATTAGATAGATAACACCACTTGCTTTGTATTTTAGACGATGTAAATTAAGCAAATGTAGTTTTCAGGTTATTCAAGTTAATAAATCAAAATGAAATTTGGTAAATTTACTAAGTACTTTCAGTTATTTGAAACCAAAAGTATCAATATGTGGTCAATGGCTATAGCAATTTGCATTCTTATCCTTTTACACCATCGCACTGTATACATTAAAGAAGTATCTTGCACCTATTTTTGTGAATAAAATCAATTCAGCTACCCTAATGTCGGTCAATTATCTTAAACCATAGTCGATTATCTCCCATGTGAACATATTAATTTTCTAATTTTTTTTTTTATCAAAAAACTAATAAATTATTTTTCACAATGAAAACCTAATTTCTATTATTAGACATAGAATTTTAGAATTCAAGAATCGAAATATCGGAATATTTAAAAACTCTAGTAATCAATTTGTACTTATGTTCTTTCTACCATTCGACTGTGTTCATCTACAAACTTCATGTAATCTTTACTTCTTCTTGTCATATTTCTATTCGTTTCCCTATTCTCATTGTATTTTTGTAAATTATTTAGTTCTTAATTATTATTTCTTCCTTCATTTCACTTGTGTAAATAATTTATTATAAGACCAATAAACCATCTGTTATTCTTCAAACATTCATTTTTATCCTACTTAAATCTCATTTTTCCTTAATTTGCTCATATGCTTTTTCACTTTGGTTTTATATATTTTCTTACTTATTGTAGTTTGACCATATATTTTTTTTTATAAAGAACATGTTCCAAGAAATAGAAAACATTTTCAATTGAATAGTTATTTTATTATAAACATAATACTTTGGGATAAATTCTCAGTAATAATATTCTACTATTTCAGTTTCATCACTTTATCATTTTTATTCTGCATATTTCAAATATTTTCCATTATTTTTTATTTTTTTCAAAATTCTTTGATTTCTACTTATGTTTCCGTCTTTGTATTTCTTTGTTCCATTATTTTTATTCTTTCTTTACCTAGTTTTAACCTTTCATCTAACGATTCTGTAAAATATGCTCTATTTAATTTCGTATATTTAATTTATTTGTTAATAACTTTACTGTTATTGAATCCAATAATTCCAGAAAACTAACAATTTGATATTGACTGGAAGATGATATAATTACTATAAAACAGAGAGCGACTTTAATCAAACTGCGGAACTGAATAATTTCTTTAATTGATTAACATAATTTGCTTCTTTGCTTCATGGGAAGTAAAATTGGGGAAGATGGCGAAGTCAACATCCTTACCAAAAATATTGCAGAGATACTGGTGGTCAAAGACGCAACCACAACTTTTGTTTAAAATGTTAGTACTACATTAATTTGTCATATTTTTTTGTGATATTTTTATTTAACTGTCTATCTTCAAAATCCGGGAAGTTATATAATCGTAATTCAATCTTACGAGGTTTCATGAAATGGTGAAAAGTGACCCCATCTTATATCAAAATTTCAACAAATATTCTTCTGGGCTCTTTAAGAAGCGAAGTTAGTTGTCTGTTTTTCCAGTTTTGGTTATAAATTTCATTCCGATACCATAAAGTCAGTTTATCGCCTAAAACAGCCTGTAAATCTATATAATTTATAATCAGCACAACTGTACTCACATAGCTAAACCTAATTATAGAAATGAAACAAGATACTTACTTTTAAAATATTTACCACATTTTTACAATTTTTTTAGCACTATATTTCTTTTCCTGAATAGGTTCCTTCACATTTTAAATCCTCGAATTTGTTCGATATTATCTAAAAAATTAAGCAACATACAATTCAAAAACAAATTGATAATTTAATTTACATCACTTCTGAACAAATGTCAGTTTTAACTTTACCACCAAAGTGAAGACCGACTAACAAAGTCCATATTTCAATTTTTTTCAAATACATGGATTCAAATATAATTTTCACCTATTTGCATTTACCATAGTTCAATTTTTTATTTGTCGCTAACACATTTTTTGGATTTGCTTCATCCTTCACCCAAAATCATTATCATTATTTGTATTTTCGCGTCAATGATATACAATTCTGAACAATTTTCCGACACAATAAATTTAACAAAACTGAATACGCACGCATAAGACATTGTTAATTCCAATAAATGAGTTTTAGGAGTACGGATGACTGCAAGACAAACACTGGCGGCAAATGCAATTTGACAAAAGAAATTTTAGGCAACTTATGTAGAAAACTCTTTAAATATTCACAAGAACAATTGGAAATTCTTCCTTTAATTAACATTTATTAGTTTTTCCTTTCAGGTAAAAGAACAAATAGAATTTTAAGAGGAAAAAGTGCAGCCGCCCATAACCAACGATTAAAAATTCAAATGGTAATTAATGAGCACATTGTTCAAACTTTGAATTTCATGCCATTCGTAAGAGAATTTTTAATTTTTGTATGGTTTCAAGTTCGATCGTTTTCCACAAAAGCGAGAGCTTGTGTCACTGACGATCATTTCAACTCAACTTTCCACTGCAATAAGTGTGGTCTCCACTATGTATACAAATATTTAATATTATTAACTCTGTTGTTTTTCAGATCATGGCTGCTGCAAACAACGATTACTTTCAGTTTACGCTCACACTCTACGATTTCAGTGGCTTAAGACCCTCCTGCAAATCTTATAGAAGATATTTATCAGTGTATGTCCTTTTCCCTCTGCTGCTTGTTATGTACAGCTTGATCATATTCAATATTCGATACCAAAACAGCAACATTTTCGAAATCGCTGCAGTTTTCGGATCGGCAACCGCCTTCGGATATGTAAACTCTTCGAAAATGTTTTTATTGTCGCTGTTTTTAATGTGTGCTTTAGTTGGTGGTCAGGAAAACCGTTCTTCTAGTACACGGCCGTCTCTTTGAAGAAATTATTCAAGAACGTTCACACTTTTGGAGCTATGATTTATTTGGAAAAGATATGGGTGATAAATTTCGAAAGCAAATGGCTTTTGGTGTATCTCTAATCAAAGCTGTAATCATTGGCAGTTGTATCGCCGTTCTGTTCCACGCGTGGACACCCTTCTTCATCAAGGAAGATATTCTGCCGGATCCTTGTTTTATTCCTGGAAATAGCATTTATTCGATCGTCATTCTTTACACTCTGGAAATTTTATTTTATGCAGAAGTCACTTTTCTGGTGGGGGTGTTCGACGCGTTTTTCTTGCTGATGTGCACTGACCTTAAAATACAGTTTATCCTGTTGAATAAGACAGTCAGGTCAATCACTATTCAAGAGAGCGTTACGGGAAATTCCGACGAAAATATTTGTTGGAAAAAACTGCTCGAATGCTGGAAGCATTATGATCTACTGATCAGGTAATAATCGAATAACGTTTCATATTTATTTAAAAGTTTGTGTTGTAGAGTGCACAAAAAACTTAGCCGAGCCTTCTCGGAATTTTTCGTTTGTATGTTTTTACTTACGATAGGGGAAATGTGCATCCATTTGTTCATTTTAAACGATGAGTAAATATTTTGTAATTCGTTTTGATTTGCAGTAAAATGCGAAACAATTCCTAATTTTCTTTATTTCTCCGTTTCTATTGCAGATCAGCGAATTTCCTCCAAGTTGTCAGAAGTGTTATGTTTGTTATCCTTGTTAATTGTCTAATTATTTTAACCATCATTCCAGCAGGCGAAGTTGAAATCGAGGTGCGTAGCTGTAGTTGTCACAGACACATTAACAGATGTGATCATTTCAGGCTGAAAAATTGAGTTTTGAAATATATAATCTGGACTGGCATAAAGTCTACAATAGTAAAATTCCCAAGTTTGTGATTCTGTGGTTAATAAAATCTCAAGCGCCTGTCCACATGTCGGGTGCAGGGATGTTAAAAGTAAATAGAAGCATGTTGCTACAGGTTCATTGGACCCAGAAATAGAAGTTCTGTAACGATTAATAAATTTCGTTTCAGATACAACGTATAGCGTTCTCGATTGCAACCATATTGAGAGAAATGAGGTCCATTTCATCATAAATTACTAAAATTTCAGAACTCCATTACTTAAATTTGTTTCGTGTACTAAACAAAAAATAATAATAAGTAATAACCTTAGATGTGTTTGTCTGTATTTGTATTAGTTATATCGAGCCACATACAATTGTTTTAGTTTTATTTTTAGAGAAAAATTGCAGCGACAGCAAAAACACCAAAAAAGAGAATACATTTTCCAAAATTTGTAACTAAATGAGTTAAGGTTAGGAAGTTTTGTACACAAGTTGTACTTGTCGA
>QDEB01107346.1:0-10702 GCA_004193795.1 Asbolus verrucosus | reverse complement strand
TAATAAATAAGTTTTATAAATATACTTAATGCTTTTCAGAATTATTATATAGTTTTTTAGGTCAATAAACAGTGAGTATTTCTATTTTTTCCAAATTCAATTACAAACTTGCCTATATATTATCATTGCTAATGTTAGGTGCAGATTCTGCACCCAGATTAAATAAATTAAATCAGTTTCAAAGATCCACACAAATCAAAGATCCACCGAATTTAAAGATCCACACGCTCCGACTTCCGGGCTTTTCAAGTTAATGTTTGACAGAGAGAATCATGAAACGTCCCCTTCTGTTTCACAAAAAATAATTTATGGCTGTAACGTCAAAAAAGTTTACTTTTTAATGAATCAACCTAAAAAAGAAGTCGACTTTGCATGCGATGTAATTATTAATTTTAAACACAAGCAAAAAGAAGAAACACTCCGACACCCGCCTAATGCACAAAAGAAGTTCAATAATTTGGGGCTTATGAGCTTTAGGGAACTGACAGAACTTGCTTTGAAAAGGCGTTTGGGTTTACCCAGGGGGTTTTTGCCATGACGTTTGAATTAGCGCTCTGTTTGTATTTTTAAACAGAAATATAAAATGTCGCAGTTTTGTTTCATTATCTGAACGAATTAATAGATCTGAAGCCATTGTGTCCCGCGGAAATCGTCATTTTGATAAATGTCCCAACTTTTATCAAATCTTGTAGACATGTAGTCGGAATTATTACAGCTCACATTTTTTTTTATTCACGCAGACGTGCACTTTTGTAAAAACAGTAAGGGGCGGATTCGCCACATCATAAATCATAATTTCTCTTTCACGTGATGGATGCAGTTTGCACCGTTTGCAGTTGATGTCCTTGATACATCAGTTAAAAATTACCGTTCAAAACTCGCTATTAATGTCTTAATTCGCCATCTCTCGGAGAAGTTCAAAAAAATAAACGACGAAGCGTTTGTAGAAGAGCTTCGAATTTTTATTTCAACTCTTTTCTCCACTTCCTCGTTAGGAACTTAATAAATCAATTTGTCTGAATGGGAATGGAACTCAACTTTGCAAAAGAAAATTAATTAAAAGGTCGTCACTGTCTCTAAAAAGTGCATTAGTGTAACAGAGGAAACTCGAGTACAATCATTGTCTGAGCTAAAACGGACATGCAATATTTTTAGCTCTTGCAGTCTCACCAAATTCGTCATACCGTGTTCTAGTTTCGACAATATTTTGTCTCGATCACTATCAATATCATTTTTACCTTAAATTATGTTCAAACTTGTTCTGATTCTGAACATTTTTAATTAATTTTGAAACGTCCACATAATTGTTTTGAAAATAACGTGTTGTTAATTTAGAACGTTATGATGTTGACGAGGGTACAAAGTTAATTTAATTTCCCATACCACCTACGATTTCCGCATTTTAACCACATGAATTAATAATAAATCACAATAAGGTCCTTCTCGTGGTTACAATCGAATCCGAAAAATTACAAATCTGTGACGCTCATTTAATTTTGTTTACACCGAAACGGCCAAGACCTGAAGCAGCCTGAGTTCATTTTAATATCCAGAATCGAAGTTATTGTGTCAACACAATTCCACTTTGAAGTTAGTCTGGTTCTGATGTTAATCCGGCAAAATAATCTGCGAGTTGTAGTGCCGCAGGCGGCGTTACAAACAACAAACTGAGTTTGTGATGAGCTTATACGACGTTTCTTGCGACTAATCGCTTGATGAATAAAAAGTGATTAAATCGGTTCCTGAAAATTGCCACTTTTGGAAAATTCGGCCGTTAGTCAGAAGCCGAAATTTTAGCACCGCCGACTGCCCAAAAGCAAATGAACGAAACCACATTCGCACGCAATTTGGGAATGTAATGGTGAAGAAAATCATGAATAGGCACTGGTCAGACTGCGCCATCTGCCGGCAACGTAATTTTTATTAACGCATTAAAATAAAGGAGACACCATTATCTAGCATATTTCATGGCTTTCATAATACCCCAAAACACGCTCGTTTAATTAACATTATATGAAAATACAGCCAGAATAATAAAAACCCAAACCGTGCAGCTCCCTTCTGTCGGGAATATTTCACCGGTTTGTTGTTAAGCATCCGGAGCTGCAGCGATTAATTTGATAAACAATATCGAGAGATGCTTAATTAAAACGAGCGCAGCGTTTTATTCGATTTTCAAGCCGGCGATTTTGTTTTAACAACTCATTCTCGTCTGTGATTAGTACCATTCGAGATAAATCACCTCTCCGCGAGAGGATTTGGGGTGAAAAGTGTGTTTTCGTGGCCTAGAAAACCGATGCTACAACTTTATTTAACTTTTACGCTCGACAATAAAACGCTTGAGCTTGAAATTTCAAAACGCAATAGCGCCATATTATACTTTTCCGGGCAATATATCTGGTGTCCAGAACACTTTGCAGCGAACAGTTCCTGAAATAAAACCTCACGTTGAATTTGCTCTAGGATTCTCAGCTGAAACGCTTACTGTCGCAAATAAAAGCACATGATTCGAAGGGATTTTCGTATACGACCAGGAGGGCGGCTATTCTGCCAGTTGAAACTGGTCTCGTGCATCTGTTTTAGAAGAAAACTGCAAATTTTCTTTAATCACGTTCGAATTTAATCAGAGCGAAATTAATTTTCCGCATTGTGAACTTGTCTTGAGCGGTTTTAGCTGCGACTAGGACTAACGCCGAATATTCGCTAGCATTACTCAGAAATCTTTGTAGCGCAGCAAATTCTGCAATTTCTGTTTTATCACCGACAACACTTATTAATCTTTCAAGGACGTCTAATTTCCGCGCGAGAATTTAATATCAAATTTGTGATAAAGTGCCGTCGCGATATCGAATTGCTGCTGTTCTTAAAATTTATCCCAGACAGATCTCTCTCCAGGACGATGCAATCTTCTGGTGTTCCGATCTGGATCGTTTACATGCTCTGCAATCGAATGACACTGTGTTTATGGACGATTTACGACGGTGAACGATGGCAACGTTTCCAAAATTTAATTAAAGCAGCACATATCACGTTACGTCATTAACGGAATTAAGGCCTCCATCCGGCACTGAATGCACATAAGTAGCTGTTAGTCAATAATTGAATTTAAATGTTTCAAAAGCAATTTCAGGAAAAAAAACATTTCACCTGAAATGTTTTAAATATTCGCTCTCGTTTCCCGGAGACGTAAAAATCACTGAAGAATTTAATTAAATACAGATAATTGTAAATTACATTTTCAAATGGAATGTAATTAATCCCGGAGACCTTGAGTCATATTTTTAGCCCGAAGGCATAACATATTTAAAATTACATTCGAAAACGAAACAGAGTTTGCGACCTTTACAGCCTTGAAAATGCTGCATCAGAATTTAAACCAATTTGGCTTTTAAAATTTTTTAAAATATACGCAATTGCATTCTTTGAAATAAAAAAAATTGGATGTGTGACTACTCCTCTAAAACTAATGAGGAACAAATTTACACCAACGTGGTGTTTGTGTGCAGGGATGTATTAGCACAACATCCGACCGCCGGAGCATCACCGGAGTAAAATAAATGTTTGTGTATGCAGAGGCTATGTGCAGGAAACGTAAGTTAAATTTTACCTTGGCGGAAGAGGACGAACAAAGAGAGTTTTTTTTGACAAAAACGCAGCAAGCGTAATATTTTTAAACGATCTTAAATTCGTTTATTTAACATTTTGCCAAACAAAAGAACGGTTTTTTCAGATTTGACCTTTTATGTTAAAACGAAATGAAACGATGTGTGAAAGAAGCGTTTTAACTTTCATTATCAGATTTTATAAAGAAACGTTAATTAAGAAAATTAATATAAAGCCTCTTAGAACTTTCTTATTTACAAGATGCTCTATGCCACTGGAAAAAATGGGAAGAGAATTTAAATTAATTTTTAAAGGCACGTCAGCAAAATTGGTTTAAAGGGACTGAATTCGAACTTTTATAAGATCACTGTCGATATCCAATATCGTCCCTAGCATTTTTAAATGGGAAGATGCCCTTAATGTTTAATGTAACATGTGACATTTGGGTGAAATATAAAGAGAAAATAAAACTCCAGCGCCGGTGGTAGCAACTCCAGGAATAATAAACAGATTTTAAAATTAAATCAAAGACTTATATCTTCATAATACAAGCACGAAAAAATCAGTTATTTACATTTTAATCACAACACGATTTTTCCAATTCCGCCCCTATTCGAAGTGTAGGTTTCAGATCTCGTAATAAACATCAAAAAATTCATTTTTAAACCGGATGTGATTAAAAGTCAGAATAAATGACGCTTTCCCTAACTAGTCTTATCATCTTCCAAACGTTTCTAATGTCAATTTCCGCCGTAGCTTTCGGAGAGGAAAGTCCACTCAGGTTGTCATTTATTATAAGAGCGAAGGGCGTGAGATCAGTGGCTTTTCTTTCAGCTGCGCCACGTGTCGATGCATCTATTTCAGCGCCATTTCTAATTTATTTTAAATTGAAGCGGACCTTTAATTGAAAATAACTGAAATAATTCGCAATTTCAGAAAACGCTTTCATCCGCCTTTGCCATTTGTGAAAGTGCGAGTTTACTTGAGAAATATGTGTCAGCGGGGTTTAACTTTTTACACGCATTTCACATTAGATACCTTGTTTTGAACTTGATGCTGTCGTTACTTATAACGCACTTTATCATCTGCCAGCTAAAGCTGTGGAGATTTAAAATTAACGTTTTAACAAGCTCGAGGTCCCAAAAGCAAAGAGAATTCGCGTTCATCGAAGAAATTCTAGAAAGCATTTTAATGTGATGACAAACAGAGCTAGTTAGAGGGAAATGTTATAAAAAATATTATTTCACCATAAGATTCCAAGAATTTAATACCGAAGTTATGCGCACTGGGTATTTTCATAATACAGCTCTAGAAAAGGCGAAAGACACTTGAAATATCGTTATTCAAATGTGCGAGTCTTGAAATCCAGAAGCAATATCCTCGAAAATGGAGGACGTAGGGCTATTGCTCATTGCACGACATTTTTCTAAGTGCCACAGCTGCTGAAAAATGGATGCAAAGTCCTCGTAGCGGTAAAATCGACATAACACTAATTTTTGATGGCAACACTGATGAAATATGCAACAATGCAGAAAATCGCCGAGGGCAGCTAAGTTTTGCCAAAGTTGCATCATTAATGTTTAAGTGTGTCGTTCGAGCAACTTTTGTGTATTTTTGTGGAGTTTGCGTTTAGCGCAGCTCCGAGCGATTAAATTAACTGTCAACTGGAGGTTGAAGAAAGTCGGCTAATAAACCTGTTGTGATATGAGAAATAATTGTCGCGTGTCAAGGACGTCTGCAAATAGGGGTTAAAAAGTTGCACGAACGCATATAAACCCTCGATGTAACACCGGGGTTGTGTAAAGAGACAAATGGGACTTACCCTTAAATTCAAGGCAGTGGCGTTAGCGAGCACGTTTCCTACTTTCCTTTATTGGATTTGGGCGACACAAACGAACCGTCATTGCATTTGTCATTTATTTGAGATCGAATCAGGCCAATTATTTAATTGGAAAATTTTTAATATCGCCAGATTAGCCCAATAAAAACAAAGGCCGTTTAACTCCACATTTAATGTGGCGACTCCAAATCTAGCTCGAAATTTTTTAGCAAATATGTCTAGTGAATATTTGATTAAAGCTGGTTCGTTTCTGTGAATTATATTTCCGCTAACGGATATATTATTTACTCGCCAAACAGAGCAAAATTTAAAATGGAAATGGGTTTCGGTGGAAAATCGCTCTCTATTTTGAGCAAGATTTCTTGTTTCAGTCGCCGAAATAGATTAGGTCTATTGGCTCCTCCTACACTGCGTTATCATTCTTCTTGTAAAGAAAACAATGAGGCAGTCAAATCGCCTACCCGCATGCAAAAACAGCACCGGGCCGGGTTGATATATCAAGATCTTTGGTATCTACGCCTTGAACGGCCCCTCCGAGCAAAATCGCCAAGATATCGCCAATATAATGTTCTTATCATAACTTTTCGCGAAATATATGCAAGTTATATTTTGAACGTTGATCGGTGCGGCGAGGGAGTGGCGAACTGAAAGCGAGCGAAATGTATTATACAGATAGGCGCATGCAAAAATCGTTATAAACGACGGCTTGGATCTGATTAATGAGCCAAATGAAGGATAAAAGCCAGACTTCAGCCTGACACAGTATTGACTGTAAATTAAAAATTCCATTGATGTCCTAAACTCTTTTTGATCCCGAATCCCAACAAAGAAATTTTTATTGATTATATCATTAATAATGAATGTGTAAAGAAAGCCGTTTCCTCCAATTCAGCCTTAAGAAGCTCTTAAAGAATCTTTCCTTAAGTAAGGATTCGAAGCGTTCGATCCTGGAATGTATCTGTCTGTATTCTCTTTAATGTAATATCTTGAAAGTCGTGCCTCACCGCAATTCCACTGCGTCGTGAATTTTCGCTGTTTTCCTCCATCTTACATCAAAATATTTAGAAAGTTTTTGGGGTGGTTGAGAAAATGTTTCTATTTATAATAAATAGATTATCGATTTCCTGTCAAAATTTGTCTCAGATGAGTTTCCCTGAATCGTTCCAAAACTTCAGGTATTTCTCCTTTCGACATGTATATTCAGATAATTGTTGATGTTAATGAACCATATTATAATAACAGGTGCCACACANNGTTCCATGTTTTCAGATAAAAGAAAGTTTTTTTCTAAAGAAATAATGACCAAGATCGTGACAAAAGGTTGTGTGAGTTATTATGTCTAAATTGTGAAGTACTCAATGTTAATGTAACAAACCCACAAATTATCCCTTCTGTAATTATTGTCATTACTGTTTTGGTTTTGTTGTAACTTGTTACGAACAAGTTGAAGGACAAAAACAGAGTTTAACACTCACTTCTGCTTTGATGTGAAATTTGCATGGAGAGTTAAATACTGTGTCAGTTTGACCCTCTCATAATAACAATCACACTGTGTTATTTTTTATTAGATGCTCTAAACCACACACAAAGTTAAGTTTAAAGTGTAAAAAAATAGAACGAGACAGGGAATTTATGTAATGAAGAGAACTGTACAACCACAATGCCTTGCTCATTTTGGTGACAGCTGTCTCAATATTGGGACACGGAGAGGTATTTGACACAATTTTATCTGTCTACTGTAATAACAAATATTTTACCAACAGAAATGTGTTTCTCTTGAAGAAAAACCACAGTCTTCCAAAAAACAAAATATTGCAACAGAATCTAATGTCGTATTTTTCGTATTNNAAATGATACCAAATATGTAACACATTACAAACTGATTCCCTTCTTTTAAAATCGAAATCTTTAAAAATCGAAATTCTAAAAATCTATTTAAAACGAGGTAACCCGGATGAATGTAAAATGGTAAAATACCCATTAAGCAGATCGATACATGTAACACAAATATGTGACTCATGACGTCTGAAATCGAAATTTTGGCACAAGAAATCCATAAAATGAAGTTAATCAAATGGAACTGGAAAGATGAAAGATTCAGAGAACTAAGTGGAGGCTAAAATACAGTTTGAATTATGTAACATTTTGCTGACTGATTTTCTGCTTTGAAACGAAAATTTCAAAACTGAAATATTCATGTTACAAAATGGAAGCTGGAACAGGGTTCCATTGCACCTTCAATGTGTATTAAATAACAAAAAGCTATAATTGTATTTACACATAAATGTCCAGTTTACTGTTTAGTAATTTAATACTAATCATCAAAATTTAACGAACGCAACAAAAAGATGTACATAAACGGTAAATATAGGTATAACATAATATTTCATACCATTTTATTGGTTTTTATTTTGCATAAGAATGGCTAGACCGTTTCCCAAGAGTTATTCATAACAGCCGTTTTTGCCGAAAATTCCGATTTTTTCGCGACTTCGGTCAAAATCTGCAGGAAATTTCGAAATCGGAGCATCCGTTCGGAGATGTTGGCCCTCTAAATGGACAAATTTAAAATGACACTTGTTTTTTCGAAAATTTCGCGAACCAGAGGAGATGAAAATATGTTGTTTGTGGCGTCAGATTCCTTGCCAAATTTTATGTCAGTGGTTTTTCGAATTTTTGCTTTTCAACTACCGCCCTTATCGGTAGAGAGAATACATTTCTGACACAATTAAATTTGAATTACAATTCCCCTCTCGTAGGTATCTATGTCATTCTCCCGTGAGGGCCCTGACCTTGAAACGTTTATTATACCGTGCGTTACAAGGTTATACATTAATCAGAAATATTTTCTTTAAACCAAATTTTGTGGCACTAATGGCACAAACGCTTTCAGGGACGCATTGTATATACAGCGAATATATAATAGTATACGAAACTGGAAATGACGAAAATGTTGGCTACAATGTTTTAAATCTTCATTTTCCCTATCAAGTCTGTTCCGAATCCACTTTAATGCAAATTTTATTTATCGCAAAAATTCCCGAATTCTAATTTAATCAATTTAAGCGAGCCATTTCATAACCAATTTAACTTTCTGGCTGGGGAGTTGATAAAGTTTTGCATGGCTTTTTGGTGCTACTCCAAGGGTATTTTTGGTAGATATTAAAAATCCTCATTCTCGCATGTCGTGGAAGGACATGTCAAGACGCCACGTTTGGCTAGTTTATGGTGTGCTACGTTACACATAAACAAAGCAACCCTCTAAAAAATTTGCATATAAATTTGTACTTTATGTACTGCAAAGATTTATAAAAGTCGGTAATTTATTGCACAACGTTCTCTCCGGAAGCTCACGCATTTTCACAGTGTCAGCCAAACGGCGTTCAAAAAGAGATCAAACTGCAAGATCCACCGTGAAATTCATCTCGGTGCATAAAGTCGTGCGAATCTATTAAATCTGACTTTGACCAGTAGCACCTTCCGGCGTAAGTTGAGGTTATCTGAAATGAATTATCGTGTCTGGGAGCTTTTGACGTCCGAGTTTATTCCCAATTCGAATAAAGACGTTTCTGTACATTCACATGAGATTATTGCCACAACTTCACGGGTAGTCCCAGACGAATTAAGCATTCGGATATAGACCGGCTAATCTCTGCGAAATTTAACATACCTAACGGAGGCTCATTTCCCAATGGGCAGTACACCAATTAGGGCTGGGTGTATAACCCAGAGTTGCTGAAACTCATCACGAGTGACCTGCAAATAATCAAGAAAATTCTAATTCATTTAAGAAGGGCCCAATAAATCACTGTCTGTCTGGAGTGGCAAAATCACTTGTGACAAATAATACCTCTGGCGTCGATCTGCCGTCCTCCTCCACTTCGGAAGACGTGGCATTGAAAAGTGCCAGAAGGACCTTAATTAATCTACGCATATCAAGATAGTGGAGACGAAAATACTTGGTAGGGAAAAGCGGCGCGATAAGAGTGATGGTCTACCATCGGAGATGCGAGGCCGAGGGTTTGATGTGCGGTCTCCCTAACTCCGGTCCTGCAGTAATTACCAAAGAGGCCCAACTGTTCATCAAACTGTTTACACTCTGATTTAGGACCTCGTCGTCCCTGTAATGTTTACTACTCGCATTTAGGCACCTTAGGTTTAGTTTAGGACTATCAGTACAGTGTTACAGCAGTAAATAAAGAAGCCCTTCGCCCGAAAGCGTCTAATGAAAAGATCATTGACGCATTAAAGTTTATTTCTTCTTTTCTTTTTTCACTGCAATTAACGCTGAACCGTTCGAAGCGTCATACAGTCCGAATAGCTGCGCAAGAAAAATTATCCCAAAGTGTAAATCATCGAATGTGCAGAATGGCCACCGTCCGGACGCTTAATCTGTCGGCGAATTACGAACGTGCTTCCGGAAACCCGGATGAATGAATCTCCAGATTTTTTAGAATTTCTGATTCCACTTTTTCACGTTCGGGATAGGGATCTGGATTCGTGTAACGTTGGTGATTTTGTTGGTTTGCTTTTAAATGTCGCAAGCATTACAATGGGGCAAAAGTGGATTGTACGGCAAAGAGCTGCATCAGTAATATTGTCCTACATCCAATTTTCTTGGGTTTTTATTTATTTAGGCGCTTCCGCTACCCTACTTTAGAACGACTGTGCCGGACAAAGTTCACATTGTTACTTTTCACTTCAGTTTAAATTACTGATTTTTCCGATAAAATAAACATTTAAATTCACAAAATTAGGTAATTTTCTTTTATGAAAAACATTTTAACATCTTAATGCTCTGTCTGCTTGTATCGTGATAGTATTTTCTTGAGAATCATAAGATTTCATGGCGATTACTTGGTATTTCCTGAATTTATCTGGGAAATTATTTGACAGACTAAAATGAAATTTTGTGCACAGGTTATATCAATAAAATATTAGTATTTTTCATATATTACAACAGTAATAAAAAAAAAACTTTATATTGTTATGAACAGATGAGGAAATAAATTTTATAATCAGAAATTAAAATAATTTTTTCCAGTTGTGATCGGTTTTGGGGATTCAATGTAATGAAATTAATTTAATGAATTTTTGGATAACGTGCTAAGATAAAAAAAATCTCTATAGAATATATATAGTTAACTGAATGGAAATGAAATGTCCACAGAACAAAGTGAAAGCTATAAAATGATACCATCTATGTGAAATTTCCGCTATCGGTTTTCCACTTAGAAGCAAAATATGAAAGTTGAAATT
>QDEB01107309.1:0-28234 GCA_004193795.1 Asbolus verrucosus | reverse complement strand
ATGTAACCGTTAGAGGAGATCAAGTACTTCAGTTTATTTCTTTTAATAAATAAATTAGAAACAAAGTGTAATGTAATACATTAAGCAAATTTTACAATTGACATATACCTGATTTAACCAGAGTCTTTTTCCAGGTTTTACAAAATATCCTTGTAATAACATAACAACCGTGTAAATGATAATTAAGTATCTTTTATGAGATCACGTGTAGTTATTATAGTTAGTATAATTTTTTTTATCTTCCATCAATCTTTTCTTACATTGAACTTTTTCCATTTGCTAAATATTAATAATTATTAAATGATTTTAGCCGTCTCAAGTTGAATTGATAACAAATATTGGTGAGGCTGTTGTTTAAATAATATATTAACCCACCTCGCTTCCATTTTTTCCACATCGAATTTTCTTTATTAATTTTATTGCAAATTATACGTCTCTTCAATACATTTTCCATTTGTGCACTTTTTCACCTTTAACCTTCTGATGCTTGTTACATATTCACATTATGGACCTATTCAGTGGTTGATACGCCATGAAACCTTTGTAACACTGCAACTTTGCGGCACAATTTCATTGCAGATACTATCAGGCTTTGTCTTCTCTTCCTCGGTTCTTTCATTTCCGCCACCTGTAACGTCTATGTTCACCGTTCCTCCTTTGAGACATTCGATCTTTCTCTCTTACATGTTATCATCATTCTCGCTTGTCGTTTCCTTATTGAGATATGTGATTCTCTTGATCGTATTGTTTAGATACCTTTCACTTGTCTTCTATCTCTCGCTCTTTGCCTGTTTTTCAGTTGCTCACGTCAATCCTGCACTATAAATACAAACCTTTATTGAATTGTTGGTTTTCTGCAACTTTTTTAAAGTTTTGATAGCGAAGCGTTGCTTTATATTTGTTTCGAAACCGTATCCAATATATTAAGAACAATTTCTCAATATTTTGGTTTATTATAACAAATTAGATAACTCTGGAAAAGAATACCACCTAAAACAGATGTCGTTGTCTTTATATATTTACAGAATCCGTGGTAACTGGTATTCAGAAATGATTCTATATAATTCTATATGCATTTTTGCTACTTGATTTTAACAGTTTGTCACCTGTTGGAAAGTTTAAGGAGGGGGACACTTTGTTATTTATTATTGTTATCTAAACATGCCGATGGCAAGGCTTTAAATTTTAGTTCAGAAAGAACATGTTCCAAATCTGAATGTTTCACTCGATATTTCAATTGGTATTATTAGTGGCATTTTTGTATCTTTGTGTCTAATTGCGAGATAACAATCTACGTACGTGGATATAGTTTAATACAATACAGAGTAAAGGTTGTTTGATTTTATTATGACATACATTTGAGATTTACAAGTTCCAAAGTCGATAAAAGACGCATGCTGAATATTTGTACCGATCCCTTCGACCTTTAATAAAATGAGGGCGATACAAATATTTTCCTATTGTCTGCATGATAAGCTTTTAAAATATTTCCGTTGCTTTGTGACCCAGAACTACCTTAAAATTTCACTTTTATAACTAAAGTCTGCTATTGTGGGATGGTAAAAGTCATAGTTTCCCCTTTTTATAGGACTGCGAATTTGAGGAGTGAAGAATACATTAGTAATGCTATTTTTCCAGAGAGTGTGAAAATAAAACATAGCGACTTTATAAAAAAAAATGCGCTGCTGAATATAGCGAAATATAAACCGTAAGCATAAATTCCTTCCACCTTAAGGGCTCACAAGTATAAATATAAATGTAAAAAGTGGAAGGAGCAGAAAAACGAAGAAAACGTAACGAGATTAATGAAGTTAGTGTTGGTGTTTTTTCGCTTTATTCCAAAACAAACAAAGGCTGTCGGAAGGGCGGATAAAAAAATTAGGAAGGTTTTTCTATGGAATGAGTATAAAATATGGAAGTTATGAGTCTCTATTTATCCGCAACGCAACTCTAGCCAAACAGTTTTCATTGATCTGAAACTGCGCCAAAAATTCTGGCGACACTCCGACTAGTTCACGGATTAAATTCACTCTCCGAAAAGAAATCGTTATTAGCTCAAGTCTGGATTATATTTTTGCGGAATCGGATTTTCCAACAAAAGTGTAATACATTTTTAATTGATCGCAATGGCAGCTATGCTGAAATTTATTCAAAATGTAACTCGTAAAATTCAAGCATTTTTATGCAAACTGAATTCAACGACGTTTGTAAATGGCTGTTTAAATGTTCATGCAAATCTTCATTCTGTATTAATAAAGCAGTATTACAGCTTCACTCGAGGAGCTTTTTAATTCTGGAATATTCATTAAACGGAAACATGAGCGCTAAAATAATATAAAAAAAATTAATATTAACCCATTATTATTCAACAAATTTTCTTTACATTCATATCCCGAAGAGGAGTTTAAATATAGAAGGTAAGACGTTTGCCAAACGAAATTGATTCAAGTCATAAATTGGGCCAACATTGCAACGAGAATAGCAGTTTCACCCTTTCCACCAGCTGAGGAACAACTTGGTTCAGGAAACATGGTGGCTCCACTCTGACTTGACAAACAGGCAGTAAACAAATAAACTCGGTCCATAAATCAAGCAAATTCAACTTTGATTCTATTCCCTAAAATATTCCGTGTCAATACTCTATTTGCCGATCCAGAGTTCGTAACCTCTAGATAGATATATTGTATCCAAATATTTTGGTTTAAAAGTTCATAAAGCCATCAAAAATATCGTCTCGGAATCTTCCCAGATACCATTACCAAAACTGATACTATTTGTGCCTCCATTCAGTAGATGACAATGTAATATATATTATAATTAAATTTTTGGAGTTACAGACTCTCTGATAGCAGTATTTGGCACTAAACGTCTTAAAACGGTACATAAAAATATTTTCTGATGTCAATTACTATAGTAATGTCAGCAACTGTAATTAATGTGTTTACACAGAACTTCTTTTGTCCATTTTTTACAGTAAGATGATTTATTACATTTTTTTAAATCTCGTAGATTCTTGTCAGTAGTGTCAGATTAATAGACAAATTAAACTGATGCGGACTGTAGAGAAAACAAAATTTCGTGATCTTTAAAACCTGACCAACATAAGAAAAAGAAATGTTTCTTTGTGATAGAAAAATGAACCTTTCTGGTTTGTTAAAATGAAATTATTTAGGTTTCTAAGAGACCAACGTTGTAAATTAATGTGTATCCTAGTTCGCGGCAAAATTTAAGTATTTGTTAATTTTACAAATTATCAAACTTATAAACCAAAATATATCTACATATTCTGACTTGCAGCTTCATTAGAATGTTAACGTTACATCTTCTGTTCTAGATGATTCACGTAAAATTGTAATATCTGCACATTTAAATTCAACATTTCTTCTAATTTAATTTTTTGGTTAAAGTTCAAATTATAGGTCCTGAAATAGAACTTTGTGGGACACTTCTGTCCAAAACATGTATTGTAGAATGTGAAATTATCAAAGGTTTATGTAACTTTATTTATACTTAAATTTTTATTACTGTATTTTTATTTACGCAATTTTTAATTAATTTATTATTTTAACTTTATTCCACCATTTAGTTGAGATTCATTATAAGTATAAACGAAAATTTTGAAGATTGTTTAAATATGCGCATTTTAGAAATAACGATTAAATTAATTATAAGAATTCAAAATTCAAAATCAGACTTCATTTACATTCTTAATGTAATAATAATAATTATTATTACATTATAGTATAAGTATAAAGATATTCAAAAAGAATTTAAATGTGAGCAAAATACAGAAATAGATTTTTAACGGACTGTGCTACTAAAGTAAGTTGCCACAGTAAAAAGTTTTGTTCTAAGTGCCTTCTTAATTTAACTTATCCAATGTAAACATAAACCGACTCTTTTGACAGGAAACTTGAAAGGTACAAGAAGAAAAGCAAATGTGTGGCTTACACACCCAACAACATACAGCTTTTGTGTTCGTATTTGAAATATATAAAAAAATGAAACATAAAGTTTACTTTTTATAGCACCATAACAGCCATAGTATTTAGTAATTTGTAAAGAGAAAATTGAACCGTTAATCTTGATTATATGAACTTTATAATTAGAAAAAAATAAAACTAGGAAAGCAAAACTATGATAATAGTAAATAAAAGTCACCAATTTTCATCGTTATATTCGCATTAAATAGGTCGTTCTATATTAAGTAATTATCAATGAAATTATTGAAATCACAATGAGCTGGTTTCGGTTTATCAAATCCAGTCAGCGAAAAACTGAGATGTCGCGGTCATTAATAGATAAAATAAACCAAAATGCCCTTACAGTTATTGGTATTTCTCACTTTAAAATAAATGTGGTTGAATAATTGCCAGTGCATATTTATTATTTTTAGGTTTAAATCGGATCCTTACAGATTAAGAGAATGGAAGAAAAATTTAGCGGAGCAATTCCACACCGATTTATCTTAAATTACGAGTTTTAGATGATATTAGATTTTGTTTTAATAAGAAAATTTAGGAGAAATTGCTGAATAACATTAATAAAGCAAAAAATTAGAAATAGACGAAGGTAAAAAGAGAATACTCAGTATTTGACAATATTAAAAATAGATATAGATAGAAAACTAATTAATGTTTTGAAAGTAAAAGATCTTAAGGAAGGAATATAAGAAAAAGGCAAAGTGAAATAGCTTGAAAGAAATTATCCACCGTCAATAAATTGCGGAAGAAAAGGCGGACACAAAGATAAAGGAACGTGCTTAATGCTAAAAATATTTGAAAAAGCTCGCAGAAGTCGTTTCTTAATTTACGGCCTAGACAGTCCCTTAGAAATTAGCCGCCTAATGCTACCGAAATAAAAGTGGGATGAAAATAACGCTAATGATAGTGACAGGTCGAACCTTGTGTCCTTGACCAGAATTTAAATTTAACCTCAGTGGAACTAGGGTACGAAAGGTGCCATGCACGCGACTGCAGAAGTCCTGTGAAAGCTGCATAGTAGTAAAAACCTTGTCTCACTGAAATATATCAGTACTCCTTACATTCGACCCAATCCAGTATCGAATATATCCGAACGAAAATTGTTTAGGACGACGACTGAAACTGAACAGAAAAAAATAAGTTGACAAAGCTCTTAATACGAAACTCCGGAAGAAGATTGGACTGCACTTTTATGCAATTACTCATCTCACAAACGAACAAAGTCATCAGGGCAGACAAAGAGGTGATAAAAGTTATCATTGCGATATAAATTTTTTATCACGGAACTGTGGAAATATCGACGGAGGACGTCGGCAGGTCGGCGCCGTTCAACATTCAACGACGCTCCACACAGAAAACTTTGTCCACATCCTTTCCTACAGCAAAATCTACTCTGTAGATAAATAAAGCTAGCAATTATATTTTGACGACTTTGTTTGCGCTGTTTTATACCAACAGGAACCTCTTCTTTCAAATTTCTCTGTTGGGAATTTTAACCAAGTAATTATTTAAATGTATATGATGCATGTAATGACGTTATAATATGAGTTGTCGTGAAAGGTCAATTTTTAGTGGCAGTGCTTATATTTTACCCACTGAAATGTAATATAATTAGAGTGAAAATGATATGATACGGAACTTTGGGGCCCATTTTTTGAACAAAGAACTAAAGAGACCATGTTTTTTTTTAAGTTTGTATTTCATCTATAATTATAAATCATAAGTTAACATGCTTATTGGGTTTTAGTAAAACGAAAAAAAGATTTATTAAACATTTACGAATTTGAATGAATCTATAAAATTAATTAAATATTTGTACGACAACAATAACAATTATTTTATTATATAAATTCGGTTTATGGATTTATGTTATACATTAAAATATTTACAAAGCAATTAACAGAACGGTGAAATTTGAAATATATATGAGTGATAATGAAATGAAAGTGGAGTATTATATAAAATAATAATGTATAAATTTGTCTAACATTAAGATTATCCCTTTAATAATTCAAATTAAGTAGATTGAGTTACTATCGGTTAACATCGACATAATAATGCTTTTAGTGATGACTTCAGTGAAAGGTCAAGATTCTCACTGCCACGCCATATCGATTATTATAGCACCAGCAACATTAAACATGCGTACGAATTGTAAACATGGGCTTGTACCTTTGATAACAATCAACATTTTTAAACCTTGCAAATTCAAAACAAAAACAATTCATGTACTGGACAGTGAAAGGAAAAAAGTAGGATTAAAATTTCTACCAAAAGATTTTGAAATGACAACTTATCAAAACGTGCCTTGATTTTTTTAAGCATATAAAATGATCTAAGGAGAAAGAAGACATAAAAGAGTTTGAAATCAAACTCGGACTGAATGCTAATAATCCACAACCTTAGAAAGTTCTGAAGAATGATTGCGCATACTACTACACATACTAAACTGAAACTGGTCACTCTTAAAAGAAAATAGAATGCCAATGGCTAATATTTTTTAGATTTCCATCGAAACGCAAATTGTTATACATGTAGCTAGACTTTGTTTACTCATAAATTAAAAAAAAATATATTGATAGATAAATCGATACAAAATTCTATGTATTCTGTAATTGAATTTACACACACTGAAACATATTTTAAATTCAAAATCTTTGTGGTGATCTGAAACAGGTTTTTAGTTAAGTTGTATGTTGTAAATGTTGTACATTTTAAATACAGTAATGTTTTTATCAATTAGAGCAAAAAGTTTGCAAAATTTGGTTTTAAAATAGAGAACATGTTGAGTTCAGAGAACAACAGAGTTAATTCTGTTTCGCAAATCGCCAACTGCAAAATCGTTTTTTAAACTAAAAAAAGCCATCCAGCATAAAAACCGTTTATTTCGCAACAAATAATTAGCAGAGTGCAAACTTTTAAATGAAATTTTAATTTGTTTACTTTTGTTTAGTTTTCAAAACAGAGTCAAGAATGTGTAAATGTGACAGTGTCAGTAGATGCTTAAGATGGAGATGAGATCATTTAGGGTCGTTGAAAACGTTGTGAGATTCAAGGGAATTAAGTCTCAGCCAAAGAAAAGTATTATAATCGACTAAAATGGACGATGCTCATGTTCATTTGCCACAATTACAAATAGTGATTAATTAAATTAATTAATTTCATTATTATTCGACTATGAAAGGTTGGTGTTTCTATAGCACTTGAACACTGAGATAATGATATTATTAGGATTAATACAATCAGCTGAGAAATCACAAAAGGCACTAAGCAGTTTACAACAATGTCCTTGCTTCTATGCAATCATTGTTGTTGTTATTGCTTCATTTAATTAAAACGTACGGAGACAAAACGCAAACTGTTGGGGATTAAAACAAAACAAAACACAAGTTCGAATTACCAACACTAAAACACCAAATTCAGAATTTAATTTCCCAATCACGGAAACGAGGAAAAAGGGAGATAGTAATAAACGATAAAACTATTCTTACGTCCGCTTTTCTGAAAATTTCTCTATCTTTCATGCTTTTACGAGCAGATACCGATGACGGATATGTAGTTATTCCATTGATTCTTAAATTCGTTTGACGTTTCCTTCTTTCATTCGAGAGATTTTTCAGAGGTATTGACGTCTAAGCGCAGACGCAATTTTTCATGGACGTTTCAGCCGCACTTCCTTGAAACTGACTGATAACCGGAAATAATGTTAGCATGCAGTAACGCTCTCCTTAAGAGAGAATCTCTAATGGTATTGTCGTGTATGTTGGCAATAATTCTGTCAATAACGGTGCGGAAGGTTGCGCTAATTCAGACTTTTGTATTTTCGTTAAATAACATCAGATTAGAGCTCTAAGAACTGAAAGAGAATAATAACTTTTAATTAACGTGGTAAAATGGGTTTTTCAATGAGTTTTGCCCAGAAAGTATTGCATTCATCTTCATTATTACGTCGCTAAAGACAACGTTTTTCTTTTGAATTTTATTTTTTTAAATTACACACTTTTATTTACTGTCTCTTCTCGTCCTAAGAAACTCGTATAATTAATTATACCGGTTAATGCGTAAAATAACGGAAGAATTTTAATATAGAATACAGAAGAGATTCTGCAAATGTCTACACTTTTCCCGTTTCTTTAATTGAGATTTTAAAAAATAATTTTAAATTTTAATGTTGATTTCAATTTAATCTATTTTCAAGATATTCTAAAGAGTTAACGGACAGACATAATGAATTAATAAAAACTTAACATTTAATATTACACAAATATGGCTGAGTTACTTTATGAACATTACACATGTAGTTTCAAGAGGTTTAGTCTAGTCTTCATTCGTACGAACTTTGTTTATTGGAGTTGAGGTTATGCTGGTAATTAACGCGAGACTAAAGCCAGTGGTGCAACAGAAAGGGAAGCGAAATAATTTTCGTGACGTAACAGATTTCGACTGATTCATTGTATTAATTTCAAAGCAATGAATAAAGCCGCAGTGCGCCAAGACTGCAAACTAAAAGATACAAAATTTGGATAATTAAGCGATTTAATAACTTAGTCCACCCAAATTTTGTGACTGAAACTTTAGTAGAACCCGATTTACCATTCTTATATAATTGATTCGAATAAGAACAATAAGATTTTAATTAACTAGGTAGAACTTTTCACTGGTAAAGTTGGTGACTTTCCTATACACCGTCTAATCTTGGAAAAATTGCAGACTTTTTCCATTACTTGCGACAAAGTTATAATGAATGGTTAGATGTACAATATCAATTTGTAAACTAATCGATATAACAATTTACCAACAGCGGCAGTTTATTAAAAAGATCAAGAAAAACATTATTCTGCAGAAGGGTCACACATGTGTTTGTGCAGCTGCAATTGCACTAAACCTTGCTATTATTTGATAAATAATTTATGAGCCCAATGTTATGTTTAATCGCCATCATGCTGCTGGTTAAACTCACCCAAAAAAGTTACACATTAAATTCTTTAGTTGAGTATACTTATTTAAATATTTTATTTGAAATTTGTTAACGTCTTCTGAAATTGGTTTTTGTTTTTCTAGCTATTCTGAATTAGAATTCGGAAGGCTGGTATAAGACAACTCGTTTGTATTTTTTATCCATCATTTTTGTTCTTCGTTCCGTTCTCAATACAGTTTTACAACAGTAACAGTAAAAAGTTTGTCATGTGAGCTCACTGGACGTGAAAATCTAAAGACAACGTCGAGACGGATGCGCTTCAAGACAGTCCCAATGATGGGGCGTAAACAGACAAATGGATTTGCTGTCTATACTGCATGCTCCTAAATTTTGAATACACATGGATTTTGTGTTTTGTGTATTAATTCTGAAATTAAATAAAAATAGGACTTTTTTGGACAATTAATATGATTATTTCGTTTTTGCGGACACAGATATTCTTCCAAAGTATGCAACCAAAAATTATACTCACTATGACTAAATTAATCGAAAATGCATCATCTAGCATTTGTTTAGAGACATCATAACTCCTTTAATAAAACTTTAATAAAAAATGTCATAATTCTTTTTGACTTGTTTTCGTTCCGTAACTCAATTCCAGAATTTGGTTGCATGTTTTACTCAAGTAGCTAATTATTAAAAGCAAATTAAACAAACTTGCCGATATTCGTTTCTAACATCAAATTAAAAACAGGTGCATGTAAAGCTGCAATCACAATTATTTCTAAATAGAAAATTTGGATTTGTTTTGTATAGGTTATTATTGACTAGAGGGAGAATCTTAACATAGTCCCTAATTTTCCAAGTCTACAAATTCTTGGCATTATTAAACTTTCAAAAGCAATTTATTCAAAATCATTAAGGTCACTATAGTAGAAGAATCCAGGCTCCTTATTCATTGGTCGAAAATATTGTTATTTGAGTATTATTATTTTTCCAGTAATATGGAATCATGTGAAAAGACAAGAACTTGTGAAAATGCTCTTGAGTGTGGGGATATTAAATGAATCTCACGAGGCAAAGAAAAATTTGGTAACTTTATAACTAACATCAGTGGGAATAATACTGTAGACCGTATAATAACTGCTGAGGAATATGTTATGTTGGAAGGCCTCATATGAACAAGAAATGAAATCCTTGGCACAGATGACGTTGAATACCGAGTCAAAACGACTGAAAGATGTCAAGGTCTCAACGATTATTTAGATACAAAACCATATTAAAAACAAATCAACAAGAAAAATGGGCTTGTGGGCAGTTGTGATAAACAAGCAGTGTTTCTATGATGTTACTGTTGTTAGGATGCACCTTATTTTTGCAAATCCAAAGTTTTCCGAGGAGAACCCACTAGAAAGTTTGAATTTGGCAGAGTTACAAAATTGATGATTATTAATAATCCGATGAAAAATATTACTAATGATTTTTGATTTTGATACAAATCGTTTCAGGAGTCAAATCGAACATCATAATTCGAACATGGGGAAAAATCTCTTGCCCACAGCTCTATTCCCTTCTCTGCAAACTTGACCACAAATAAAAACAATATATGACGGCGAAGTTTTTTATGAAATCTATTTATTAAAGTGCTGTTGTAAAGAAGCATTTTTCCATGAAACAAAACTAATTTAAAAGAGATGTTAGGCAAGTAGAATTTTTCTTGGGATTACAGGCATGAAGCGAGCATACCTTTTATATCCCCAAAGATAAACGAAATCCCAGTGGTGACGGTTGAATATAAATCGCCCTGTATATTTGCATAAACGCGAGCCTTTATTTTCGAAATCGATAAATTAAAATTAGCGTCCGGTTTAAATTGGATTATGAAAAAGGTGCACAATTTTCCGATACGGACAGAAATTTTAATCAGACAATAACCCTCGCGATATTCGTTTTATAATGACGCAATTAAGCGTGAGTACATATCGAATCACTTGCCAACATTTTAAAACACAACAATATTTTTCTGTGGATAATTCACGACTTATTTTTAATACCGATAATAATTCCTTGAGGTTAAGTTGCGAAAGCTCGAACTTACACAAAACAGAAGTAATTTAGCGACTTTTCTCTTCGGGACATTGTAAATTCGTAGTCGAGACACTTAACTACCGCTCTTCTTTCGAGTTTTGCAATGTTTTCGCGGCTCCATGATTTAAGTACTGGATTAATTTACGGAGACATGAGTTGCCAAGTTAATTTTTCGGTCAATACTTCTTTAGGAGTGTCGCTATGGGTCTAAACTAATTTTTCCAGTGGATGTGGTAAAAATATCGATTCCTTTTTAAATGTGCTATTGATCAATATACTTGTTATGAAATAATGAGCTTTGTCATATTTAATATGGTCGGAGGAACTTTTCTGAAGCTTCGCCCCTGCGATGAAAAAATGGGCGCGTTTCTGACTTTTATTGAAATTTCGTAGAGTCGCATGACTTTTGCCTTTGCGGAATTATCCTCGACCAGGATAAAGGGTCGGTGTCGTATTGCGGGGTGCGATTGTCACTCACCTTCACGTGTACGTCATCTAAGAAGCAGCGGCATTAGTTCCATGTAAGTTTTTGGAATAACGCGGACACTGTCTAACACGCGTTTTGTGTGATGTACCGGAAAAGCACTGAGGAAAACTAGGAAACACTGTGTTGGAAAACCGCTCCGAGAGGTAGAATCGTGGCGCTCGCGCCGTCGAGCCGATACCTTGCACTCTGTCCACCAAGACTCTCCCGACTGACACAACGCTTTCCGTGTTAAAATAATTTCGTGCTATTTTTGTCATATACGATGTGTACCTACAATAAAGCTATTTTGATAGAGAAATACGGCGACCACTGGTTGACGTACGGTTTATTTTCAAGCTGATTTTATTTTGCTGGTTCGCTCTCGACGTCTAGACGGCCGCCGAAGGGGTACTCCTGGTCCTTGTCGATGGGGTACCACCTGTGCAACGGCCGGTTCTATTGATGACCGATAAACACACCGCAAAGCTCATAAAATATGCTGGCCGCTAAATTGAGGTCATTACAAAAATATTCCCATGAAATCCCTTGAATAATAGAAGGACACCCGTGCAGTCGAGTTTAAATATGTAGTTTTTCGCAGGCATTTTATTCCAATTTTTCAATCAATTATTTTTGTTTGCAGTACATCTTTTATTAACCAAGTGCATGGTTGTGTAACGGGCGCTTTTTCGTCGAGAAAATCGATGCTTTACATTGTAACGGCTTCGAATTCTTGGCAAAAAAGTTATTCCAACATAATGATGTGTTCCACACGAGTCGGTTCAAGGACTCACACTTTCTTTTCTTGCAAAAAGTTGTTTCGGACATGAAAAATTTATTAAATTTATATTTTTTTTAAATTAGAAATTTACATGCAATTTTTTATTAATAACATTTAACTTCAAAATAGAAAATATTTATTATTTATCATGCCTATGAAGTCAGCTTCCATGACGACTACAGAAAAATAGAAAAAAAAAAGATCAAAATTAGTTTATAAAATGCTTTATGTAAAAGGCAACTCGACTTTACAAAATTTTGGATTTTTTATTTCCAATGTTGAAAATGCCTGATTTTTTTGGATCCATATTAACAATTTATTATTTGATTACCGGTAATAATTAAAATTTGATCTTCAGGCAAATCATAGTCACTTTTTTATGACTACTCAGGGTATTTGTGGAAGGCTATAGAAATGATAGTGCCCAGAATTTTGAAGTATCTATTGACTTTTAAATTTATGAAATATTTTCAAATAGCTTATTGTTCTGAAGCAGCAATAGTGAGACTAATGTGTTTATTTTTTTATTTAGAGCGCCAGAGTTTGAATAAACTGAAAATAAAAACAAGATCGAGTCAAATGACACAACATTTTTGATTGTCTTGGAAAAACGTTATGATTAAGAAATAATCTCGTGTTTAGCTTGCAAAATACGTTAATAATTTTTTGAAACACCTGTATAAGGTTAAGCTTCTAAAGATTTCCGTCCTTGCCCTTACAGAAAATTGATTAACTAATTAAAATAAAAAATTAATAATTTTGGGGATCTAATAAGTGTCAAGAAATATATTTACGAAAGTTACACAAGATGAGTGGCCGAGAAAACGTAAGCACTTACTTTGGTCAATTTTGCTCAATTACCACCCTATAGCTTACGCAAGAGGTGAAAATGATAATTTCAGATTTTTTTTATGATTCCAGAAATGTGCAAATTAAACCAAAAAAATTGTATAATTCAGAAAAACTGAATGTTAGAAATTTCAGGGTATTGGGAAATTGTTGGAAACATTAACAAGATTTGTTAATTGTATATTTTTTAGGTAAATCTAATGATTCTGACCTATTCCTAGTAGATATATTAAAAGAGAAAGGAAGAATGTTTAATTAATTTAATCTCCTTGCTTTCAAACAAGCAACTTAATGCAACTGAAGATCAGGGATAGATCACTTTTAGTTGACAACAGTTCCCAACAAAATGTAAATTCCAGAACAATCTATATTTAGTAAAGAAAAAGAGGGGATCAGGCAGTATTTGGCAGTATGGAGCAAGGCTGCTACGTACAATTACACTTTATTAGGAAATAATTAAAATTTCATTTTAAAGAAATTTTACATTCAATGGATCGACATAAATAAAAGAATTTATCTCGAAAATGTTTAAAAAGTTGCTAAACATAACAAATCGACAACAAATTAATGAAATAAATTCCTATTCGTGCCAGATTTTTTTCATGTAGATGTAGCATTGCAGATCTAATTTATTATTGTATAATGAAAGGCACATTTGATACTACGATCTAAATTCATTATACTTGCCTAGGAATAATCCTATCGAAAGGAACCGTGAAATCAAATATTTATCCACATATATTTTATTTTATTTCACTTGGTTTTAATGTAGAAACAGTAAAACTAAATGTGTTTGTCGTTACTTTTGTAAAGTTTATCAAAATTCTGAATTATATTGACATTATTGCATTGTATTAATGATTAAATAATTATTTCATTTGAGTTCTATCAACTATCAACGTTATAATAGTCTTAATAATATAAATTTGGTTAAAGTAGATCTTTCATATGATTGTCAAAATTGACTAACCAAATTTTGTTTTGACGAAATCTTCTGTTGAAATATGGTATGGAAAATTTACAATTTTATTTACAAAATAAAATTGTAAATAATTATATAAAGCATTAAAATATCAATACAAACATTTAGACTACATCAAATAACAATCCAGTAAAATTTACAGATTACGTCTTTCTTATGAATTCAAATACAAAGAAAAATAGAATGTTGTACTTTTAAAATTTATTAAGATAAAATGAATATTAAAACAATAAATAGGATACTCTAGAATACTCCTTGTAACAAATATTTTAAATAGTAAAATTATGTACATATATAACTAATTCTATTTTTCGAGAAAAAGTCATTAGAATCTAATAACCTAAATAGATTTTCGTAATCGATGTCGTCTGGAGTAAGTATTCGTACAAAGAAAAACATAAAATCTTTTAACGATATCATTTCATTTTTGGTAGTTTCAAAGATTATGTGGGTTTGGAAACGACAATAGACAGACTGTCGAAAAGATAAATCGACCAGTGGACAGTAACAGTGAAGAATTTAAAAGACCAATTTCAATCATCTACAAAAAATCCATGTAGAAAAGTATCCCTCCGTCGAAAGGTTGCAGCTAGACACCTCTGTGCATAAATATTTGAAATGAAAATTCCACCAGTTTTCTCCAAATTTTACAAAATTATTTGATTGTATCATAATTGAAACAAAAATTCAGGCGACTACGTGAACTTCAAAAGTTGGACACCATAAAGCTTTTACATATTCTGAAGAATGCACTGTAGATTGTGTCATTTTGTGTAAACCTTTGTAATTACAGAAAATGAAATCCAAACTAGACAGCAAGAAGAGGAAAGTTGAATTTAGAATCAAAAGTAATTCGTAGATTATTAACGTAATCGTCCATTATGCTCCTAATTAAAGGACTTCATTTACTGCAGAAATTCAATCAGCACCTACACTACCTACTCATTTCTAACAAAATGCAGTCATCAGTGTAAGTAGGTATATAATAATTAATATTGAGTAATAAATGCCTACCATTGATAAATAAATTTCTCCAACCTGTCTGTGTAAACGAAAATGTACTTTACAAACAAAAATGTTACAAAGACAAAAAAAAGTGATATAAGAAAGTTTAGAAACCTCAAACCACTTATTATCCTTTATGTGACAATGTGCAAAAGAGTTAAAAGTATTATTATTATTTTAAACACTGTATATTAAATCATAAATGTCTCATACGGAACAGCGAATAGAATTTTAAATATGGATTGAGGATTGAAGGATTGAAGTGATTATATTTCTTAAATAAATTTTATTCTGAATGGGAATAATTAAATCAAACCATTTGCTGGTTGTTTTATGTTCGATCATACGGACCTATAAAAATATTCGGAGTTAAAATGACCCAATCAACAACATTTAATTTATTTAATGTCAGAAATGTCTTTAATCCATTGTTATTCAGCCCTGATTGAACATTAAAAGTATTATTTACTTAATGATGTATACTGAAAATAAAGAAGAAAAAAGACAAAATAGTAGATCGTATATGTCAATGCCACACGTCACATGAAATTGATTATCAGGTCTAATAGCAAATAATGTATAGCAAGGAAAATTAAAAAATAAGATTTTTTTAATAATTATGTTGGCATACACAAGTGTTCTTTATATTCTCACAACGAGAACAAATTAATAATATTTCGTGGATACAATATATGAATCCGAACTGTTACTACAAAATAGTGAGAATGGTGATGAACGAAGATCTAGACCCAAATAATACGAATGACAAATAAATTATTAGCTGTCGTAATGTAACTCCAAGAAATAAGATCAAATGTTAACAGTGACGAATGTCAAGAATAAATCACACAAATATGGTGGAGGCGCCGGGGGAACTGTTTAACATTAAGCTCTTTTGTTGCAATCTCATTTTATTAACTCGCAGAAGTGCAAATTTTATTTTCGATATTTTATAGCGCGACCGATCCAAATAAATGAGCAAGGGTCAACCCTAACATGATCCTTAATTTGTAAGCATTTGACATTGTAGAATAACTTATTGATTTGTTGCGGTATGAATACAATAAAATTCGTGCGGTTGAATAGTTTTCTGATTGAGCTGACATGAAAACGAATGCTTGTCTAGACCTACGGCAATTTTTAAACGGCCAACGTCCTCCTCTAACCAAGCAAACAAATAGTAACCTTGGAATTGTGAACTCACGTCGGATCTTAAAAGTAAATTGCGATACATTTGGAAATCGTGCAACTTTTTTAAATGCGACCGAGAGATTTTTCCAACAGCAAAATGTTTTAATGCTGGTTAGCGAAATTGTCGATTATTTTGAAAGTTATAGAAGTAAACAAAATGAAGTTTTAATGCATTATAAAATAAACAGTCATTTGCTATAATAGTAGCATAACATCATTAAATGCAGTTAAAATAATCTTCTTTCATTACCAATGCCTCCATCTTAAAATAAACTTATCTATATTGATTATTTCAGATGTGTTGTATAGAAATAGCTGCTTTCAATCTAATTATGACGGCTTAATGTCGTGTTTCTTTCTTCGTCAAAGTAAACCTAACTGTACAAAGTTGAGCTGCTTCAAGTGAACTGTTTAATATTCGTCTCATGTAAATTAACTACATTTCGGCGCTACTCCAACTTTTAGAGAGACTGATGTAAATTTTTGGCTCCCTTTCTTGTGCTCCATGTGTGTAAAAAGGATGCGGAGGTCGTTAAATACATGAGATTCAGGTGTTAGAAATTTCTTTAATGTAATTTTGCCAGATCAAAGCGAAATTGAACTGTGCTCATCTCAATATTATAATTCAGTATTGCAACTGCTTTATGCAACCAGTAAAACTCCAACAAAATTCTACTCCCTAATTTCAGCAATAGTTGAATTAGAAAACAGAAATGATAAGATAGGACAATGAAATTTTTAAAACTATAGACTTTTATTAACACAATCCCAAAACTCTAGATACGCCAAATACTAAATTAAATTAAATAATGCTTCTCGTTGATATATTCTGTGGTCACTGGACTATTAATGATACTTAGATGGTCTCCATTGACCAAAGTTACTTGTGGTGTTTGCTTACAATACTAGAATCGATCAAAGTTAGCTGACTTTTAAAAACAAGAATAGAAAATAAACTTACCGAGACAAGTCCGCAATTATCATATTTACTAGACCCAACAGGTCTGATAAGATGTATTTGTCCTGAAACCAAATCTTCAGACGGCTGGAAAGACAGTAGGTTTCCAAGATTCGTCTTCAGAGTAAACAAAGCTTTTTCAAGTTTCTTTTTATCCGACAAGTGACCTTCGTAATTATCTAAGGCCAGACGGATTCTAGAATCCCATGCAGGTGCGTCTGTTATTTTTTTAATAACCTATAAAGAGAGAATTACCAACGATTTTTTGTTCTAGAAAAAACTCACTTCATTATCGTTAATTTTTAAGACTCTTGTCAGTAAGTTGATTTCCAGACTATTAACATCTTCGCCTAGATGTTTGACAGCTGATTGTAACGTTTCAGGTGCTGCATCTATGAAGTAAAGGTGAAGACTAGCACCTCGTTTATCTAAAATTTTTGCGATTTCCACCATTAAGGCACCACCCCAAGATACGCCAATTATGTTATAAGCACCCTTGGGCCATACTTTCAGGATTTTCTGCGGAAAAAACAACCGTAAATTTTGTTTTGAGACTAAAGCAACCTACCTCGGCCAAATCAGCTGCAAGTTCTTTGATTGACATCGCCGTCGATGGTAAAACAGCACAGAAAGTAGGATACAATAACTCAAAGGCCATTTCTTTTAACTCTTTATGCCCGGAAAGTCCCGGAATAATGAAGACTGGAGACAATTCTCTCATTTCTCTAGGCCCAAGAGTAGGTACCTGCACAAGTTCTGGTTTTTCCGGAGCTTCAGAAGAGTCCTCGATGAAGTCTTCCAAAGAAGTCGGCAGAATAAGAGTGAGTTCTACAAAAACAAAATTCAGTTAAGTGATATTTCAGACATTTCAAAATTTTACTCTTGAAAAGGGCTTGGGCAGTTTCTTGATACGTGTCGCTAATTTTATTATTTTTGATCAAGATATTCTTCACTTTATAGCTCAGAATTTCATCTAATCCACAGAGTGCTTCGCTAAATTCCAGATCTTTGTGCCACTGAATATTGTAAGTGGGGAAGTTGGCCTCTGCTCGGAATTGGCAGATGCCAGCAGCATTGCTGATGAAATTAATAAATATAGCTTTTGGTGCTGCTGTTCTTAAAGCGTTGTCAATGTACTGAACGGATTTGATTTCACTTATCCGTGATGAATTGTTTTTATTTGGTAATAAGAATACGCAATGAATTGGACCTAGGGAATACAATTCAGAAAGCAATTCAGATGCGCCTTCTCTGGTATGAGCCTTGTTAGGAGTGTAAATTATCTCGGCACCAAAATAGGACTGAAGCAGAGAAAGGCGACGATTGATATGAACTTGTTGGGGTTTTGAATCGGATGAAACCATAATTTTTCTTGCACCACGCATAATAAGCCATTCAAGAATATCTGCCCAAAGTTCAGAAGCACCACCTGGAAAAAAACCTCTCTTTTAATTGCGTTTTTTTTTTTTAATTCATCCTCAACTTACCGTAGACCAAATAAGAATTCTTTGCATCACAAATAAATTGAGAAGGATTGTTCAAAATAAATTTGTTCAAAGAGAGGTTGTTACTGATCTTGATTAAAGTCTTACCAATATTTCCATGATTGCTCAAGGAGCTGTAAAGTGGTTTTATAAGTCAGAAGAATTTGTGAAGATGTATTGATGGGTTTACCTCAAAATTTGGGCAATATCTTGGTGCTCAACAACTTTCCTATTGATTGGTCGTACGCTAAGATTTTCAATACCCTTTTGAACCATATCTCTCAATCCTTCTTTGACTTCGTCAGAAGCAATAAAGATATTTTGTAGGTCGACCACAAAGAAGGAAGTATTCTTGAGAAACACGCTCATACCAATACTATTGTTTTCTTCCAAATCGTATTTACCGATCTGAATAAGTCGACCGTATTCCGCCAGGCATCCAACAGATGATTGCAAAAGACTACCAGAAAGGTTATTGATGATAACATGGGCGCCAACACCAGAAGTCGCCATTAACAGCATAGGTTCAAAGTTCGTACTGTCACTGCTTAGAATATTGTGATCCTTCAACTACAAATCCCTATCTAAGGAAAATTCAAAATTTTTTAACGTTTTTCTTACACAATTGAACTGTTTCTTTAGGAAGCTTTTCTGCCACTCTGTTGATACAGTTGTGTATACTGTGCAGCCGTGATAGGAAGCGATCGAAATAGCAGCTAACCCTATGGCAGTACATCCCGCATGGATAAGAACGGTTTCACCAGGCTTCAAATTTGCTTTTTCAAACAAACAGTAATAAGCCTGTGTGAAATTTCTGTAGTAATGTTGATTTTGCATCTTATTAAAAACTTACACAAGCGTACGCGTGAGGAATAGTAGCGGCATCTTCTATAGTCCAGTCTTCCGGAACATCCCAGCATAAAATTGAATCTGGAACTAATTTGCAAATATCTTTGTCTAGCCGTGCAAGACCCATGACTTTTTGACCGTTATTGGTAACACCCGAATAATCAACATTACCCAGTTCGTTAACTTTTTCAGCTTCGGGCAAAAGAGTCTCATCTTTTAAGTTAACGCCTATATAATTAATAATTTTATTTTTAATCGCATTGCTGGTAATGTTAAGGTTTGTGTGGATATTCTCCTTCAATTTAACAGGAACTGGGATAATGCTTCCCAACACACCATCTTTAATAATTGAGAGTGTCAAATCTTTTTTGAAAATTTGTTGCAGTTGGGGGTCATTAAAGTTGATATCACTAATTCTTCTGTCTAAAAGGAAAAGTACTCGAACTGGAGACATTTTGCCAGATGACAATAATTCTTCTACGAAATTGGCGGCACCTTCAGTTGGAACTATTGAGGAAATCAAATAGACGCTAGTTTTCTTGCTTTTGGCGACACTAACTGCAGATTCCAATTCATTAACCCATGAAACCGAACTTCGAGATAAATCTTTGATACTTAACGTATCTCCCTTAACTGTTACAATTGAAGGTTGAACTGTTTTGATTTGATGGAGGATTGAATAGCTGATATTGTCAACAGTAAATTGAGCTATCTGTACTATTTGTGGGTAATTTAAGGCAGATTTATCAGTACGAGTTAAGAGAAAAGCGTGTGATGATGCGATAACTTTGATCAAATCTTCTTTAACAATATCGTTTAAAATAACGAGAAGAGGATGAGTGTGTTGGACAACAATCAACCGAGAATCCTTCACAGAATTTACATTGTACTAAAAAATAATTATTAGAATTTGAATTTGATAATTTGATAACTTACATTTAATTTGGCGTATAAGCTGCATACATTTTTGGCATTATCCAGGAGAGATGGATTTTCACTTTCAATTTCTGTGATTCCGATATTGGTAATAAATTGGTCCTCAAAGTTCTCCATAGTAAGTTGAAGAGCCATATTAATACCAATCTCGATGTTCTTAATAATAAATTGTTAAAAATTATGTAAAGGAATTAATGATTGGACTTACCGAAAAAGTATTATTTATGAGTGGTGTAAATTCAATAGAATCAAACGATATAGCTTTAGGATCTTTTGGGAAAGGAATTGCTTTTAACCCAACCACTTGAACGCCTTCACTTGATATTAGACCTGTAGAGAAATCATAATGAACTGTGAGATCTTTTTTCTCTGTTGGAACAAGTTCTTGATTGATTACAATCTTTTGTATGTTTTTGGGAACGTAAATTTCTTGAGTACGTTCTCCCTCTTGGAATAAGTGTTGCTGAATCATTGCTTCAATAAACATAGCCCATTTGTTGTTCCACTGAGTAACCGCAACCGAACCCTTTTCACAGATTGTCAAATTTTTAATAGATTTGTAATGTCCAGAAAATTTGCATCCTCTATGATAGAATTCGTTGTAAATATCATTGCCTGATAGCTGAACATCGGTCTCCTTCACTTTAACCTCAATCGGATCAATCATGAATTTATCGCCTGGATTGGGGAAAGTGAGTCTTCCCGTTGCTATAATAGTAGTTCCGGCCAGAATTTCAAAATCGCCACTTCCTTTTTGAATCATTGCATGGACTGGTACCGAACCAATTTTCGGAACTGTTAGTGACTTTCTAAAGTGAAGGTTTTCAAAAATGAATTCTTTATGGCCAGTACTGATGTTAGCAACAATATCGAAAATAATACTCTGAAAAGAAATGTTTGTTATAAGGAATTCACCATAGTTTTTATTTTTCAGTTTACCAAATACGATGTGCAAGGTAATACAATTTTGTCGTCGAGTTGATGTCCAACACACTCTCTGAATTCTTCACTGTTAAGGGTGACGTGGAAATCTCTAACACCGAAGAGCGATTTCAACTTTTCTTCAAGTCCAGTTCTCCAAGTCTCACTATGTTCCCAATGAACTAAATTCGCTAAACATGCTGTCCCCCGACCAACAGGATATTCAATTTTTGGGAACAAATTAGACACATCCATATTTAATCCAGCTAAATATAATTTTCCAAGAGCAGTGAGCAGAAATTCCACTCCACTTTTGCTGCCTCTGTGAGTAAGTGGGATGTTGGTACATCCAGACTTCAAGGATCGTTTCAAAATTGCTTGCAATAATCCGTGAGGGGCAATTTCAATTAAAACAGAATCTTTAGGGATGTGTTTCAAACCTTCTTCAAAAAGTACTGAACTTAACAAATTGTTGGTATGATATTCTGCTGAAGAATATTTGGCCAAATCAGTTTCCCAGTCCTCTTCTTTATTTGAGGTACTTATCCATTTTGAAGATCTAGCAACTGGTTCATCCAACACTTCCTTCAAGTATTTTAGCAAACCTGGTGCTGCTGGCTTGATATATCTACTATGGTAAGCTATATTGGCTACGTTAACCAATCTAGCAAAAATTCCTTGGTCTTGTAATTCTTTAACAAATTTTTCCATATCTTCAGTAGGACCTGAAATTGTTGAGCTGTCTGGGCCGTTATGGCACGCAACTTCAATGCTAGGAGGACACTTGTCTTTGATTTGCTGATAACCCATACCTTAAAAAACACATTACAATTGTTCATTTTAACAGTGTTCTATAATTACCAATAGCAGCCATCATTCCTTTGATCAGTGTAGCTTCTATAGATGCCTTTCCTCTAGAATAGGCCGACAGAATCATCTGTTCAGCTGTCATACAACCATCTCCATAAGCACAACCCAACTCACCAACAGAATGGCCTATTATGCCATCAGGAACAATACCAATTGATTTTAAGACATCAGTCAAGGCAATCTGGAAGAAATAAAGATTGGACAATGATTTATAATTATCTTGAAATTATCTTGAAAAACAAACTTGGATTGCAGCAATTCCGACGAATGAGTGTAAGATATTATCGTATATCTTCGGATCCTTGCTTGAAATTATCTCCAGCAGATCAATACCTTTGGTTAATAATATTTTCTGACATTTGTTAATTGCATTAGCGAAAACTGGTAATTTCATTAAGTCACTAATCATGCCACACCACTGACTACCCATTCCGGAATAAACGAACCAAACTTGACGTTTGTTACCAACATGATACTAAAAGCAGTGCATTAAATAAGGTTTATTACGGAATTTAGCAATAACATACTTCACTTTCTTCTTTTGGAGTTTCAGTTCCAAGAATTGTATAACCGCGATATAAATGTCCTAGAATCGGTTTAGAATATAAATCTTGGATCAACTGGACATACTCGATATCGATTGAAGGTTTAGATTTGATCTACGAAAAATGTATAACATTAAGTGTCGAGTACCATTCTGTTACTTACAGTTTCCAAAATTTCTTTGATGCCAACTTCTGTTCTTGTAGAAGCAAGGATAAGCCGTGGAATATCATCTTGTAATTCTGCATTTATCTTCTTCTTTTGATTACCTCTTAAAAGGATGTGGCCATAATAAGAATCTAAACCAATAGCATTAACAGCAGCGTATCGCGCACCCCATTTGCGATTTTCGGTTACCACTTCGATAGTACCATTGATCAAAGGTCGTATTTCCGGGTTTGGTTTTTGATATTGAATTGTAGCTGGTATAGTTTCTGTTTCCATGGCGATTAAGACTTTAACTACGCTGAAGAGAGCTGCACTGGCCTCACTGTGTCCAGCATTAGTTTTCACTGAACCAATTAAAAGAGGAGATTTACGATTTGTACAATAAACCTTTTCTAATGCCTCCAATTCCTTCCGGTCAGTCTCCTAGACATAATTAATTAAATCGCTGTTCATAATTATTATCAAAACGTACTTTAAGAGCACATCCATATGCTTCTACGAACTCAACTTCATTAGGGTCAACTTTACATTCTTCGTAGAAATCGTTGATGAATTCTGCCATGTTGTTAGCATCTATGTCTATTAAAGTTCCTTCACGATTGCCATCAAATTGAGTTGCGCAATTGACAATAGTGGCATAACAACGTCTAGCTTCGCTAGCTCGTTGGATGTACAAGACCACAATACCATCACTTCTGGCATAACCTTGAGCTTTACCAAATAGTTTATAAAGATGTTCTACAGGGATTATTCGAACTTACCATCGGCATCATAAGGTTTTGTGGTACCATCTGGGGATAATAAACCCATATCGTTGTAGAGCCATTGAAACTCGGAATTTAGGGCTAAGTTAGCTGTTCCGACAATAACAGACTCGCATTGTCCAGTTTTGACGGCTTCGTAAGCCAGTCTTAAGACTTCAATACCTCCAATCCAGTTACTATCATACGCAACGCTTGGACCTTTAAGGTCAAGCCAATATGACACTCGATTGGGCATCATAGCGCGAGAGTGACCAGTAACACCAAAGCCACTTATGACAGATTCTAAGAACAAATTGTCGTTTTCTCCCACAGATGATCCCATGAAACATCCAACGCGTTTTCCCCTTATTTCGCTAGGGTTAACACCTGTTTAAGATTGCTTTAATATAAAAGTGTAATTAGTGACGAAAATTTAACTACCAGCATCGGTGAGGGCTTCGAATGTCCTCTCGAGGATCAATCGATGCATAGGGTCCATGAAAGTACATTGTTGACGATGAATTCCGAAATAAGCATTGTCAAAATACTCAGTAGGGATTTTGCCTATGACATTTGTAACGCCTCTTTCGCCGCTTCTCCAGCGACTTTCCATGAGATTTTCGTTGTTGAGCAATCTCTCCTTGAATTGCCCGATGTTCAGAGCTTTCGGGAAATAGCCCCCAACCCCAGAAATTACAACTTCGTCGTCTATAACGTACATACTGAACTAAAAAAAAACTGTATATTAAACCGATTTTTGAAAAGAGGAAAGAATCATGGCAGCTCATTTGCCGTCTTAGGACTTATGCCGTAGCTGCGGACTTCTGAGATTTTGGACTATGGAATCTTTAATACATTAATTTAGCCGTTATTAAATGATATAGTCATAAGATAAAGGGGAAAATATAAAATATACAATCATTTTATGTCTCGTCTACGAAAAATATTAGGCATTGAATTTGAATTTCTTGTTATTTAAATATCTCATGAAACGATGTTCTTTCTTAAAATGCCATCAGTATTGCTGTAACAATGATTTCATTAATCCATTGTTTGATTTTTGAAAGCGTAATCGTGAAGACAATTGAATAATTTCAAATGTTTACATTAGTAATGTTTTATGTTATGTATTTTACAATTATTGTTAATAAGGGCTTAACAAGCTAAACTCTAGATATGCTCCACTTCGGAACCGCAAAACAAATTTCAAGGTAAATATAACATTTAAATTGTGGAAAAACTGATTTTGTCAGCTTGGTTCTTAGTTTTCTCGAGAAACATTTAATTAATAAAAAATGTCGAGCTTGCTTTTAAGTGAGTTTTGTCGTTTTTTTTTTTTAATTTAAAATTATCTACGTTTAAAATATTGTACATAGACGTGACTGGGATTGAATTATCCAACGAAAATAGATTTAAAAATTAAGCTGATGTAACACACAATTAAGAATATTTATTTTTATCTCCGAAACTTCATTTTTCTGTTAAATTTTCTGCGTAGAAAAGCAATTCCTTATATACTAACTGTTCTATATATTCTCACNNTCGTCTAAAAATTTTTCTTTTATTTGTGTTTTGCTAACTGTATCTAATTACAAGTGGAAAAATCAATGCATTTTATTGATTAGTTGACACTAACAATTAAATTTTTAAAATCAGATAGTACAATTAAAGATGTCTTCCAGTATTAATTAATTTTTGTCAAAATGACTCGTTTGCGCTTTAAATACTTACATGTAGATATGTTTCGTTAACAAATGTTTCAACAGCACTTAACAGTGATAGAAATACTGACGAATTTTCAAAAATCTACCTTTATATGACAATTCAATTATTGAAGAATGTTGGCAGGTAGTTGCGCCAATACGCTTTGAACACCTTGAACTTAAACCTTCCATATTTGAATAAGGGTTAAATATACTTGAATACAATGAATTATAAAATAAATTAGCACACAAACAGTAAGAAATTGTTGATAACAAAAGCTTCCACCTATTAATTATAATTTTAAATTCTAACTATATTTAAAACAACATTGTCTTGGTTGGTGGATATAATGACTAATTTTTAGTAAGATTCCAGTTAGGTTCTAGAAAATTCTAGAAAACATTCGAGGATCTATTGAAAAGAGAGAGAAAAAATTATTCATTCATCATTTGACTTTAGAAATGTTTACAAGTAAAACATAGAAAGAATATGAAATTTTATGATCTTCAGAGTGTTCAAAATTTTGTTATGATCTGACAGGATGTACAGTTAACACCAAAATTAGAAGAATTTATCAGTCGATTTTTAATTTCGCTCTCATCTATATTTCACTCATAAAAGATTCCATTTGCAACTTAAAATATCTTGGAGCTTTTAAAACGTAATTTAAAAAAAAAATTTTTATGGTAACAGACAAACTATGTGTCAATAAATGTAATCTTAAAAAGCTAAAAATCAGATATAATGTAATAATTTTTATCCGTCTTTGATAAATTATGTGATACACTATATATCACTTAGTCTGGATATATTAAGTACAATAATTAATTTAATTATTGTTTTAAATTAATTGTCTCGATTATATAGTAAAAAAATTAACGTTTTTACAGCTTTATTACATAGGTGTTCCTTTAAAGGTATTAATTAAATTCATTTTTACTGTCAGTAACCTTTTTAATTAACAATTTACTCACCTACGTGCAAATTAAAAATGATCCGTGGTGATAATGACATTGAAACAAGGTGATAATTTAAAAACTGTTAACCAAAAAGCACATTGGATATTGTTAAATAATGATTTATTTAACTGTAACCGGTGTTAAAATGTATCCTATATTAGAAGATCCCCCGGTCTCCTCTACCTACTTAAAATAAATGATTTTCAGAGTAGTTCATTAGATAATATAATTTAATATTACATATATATTTAATTCTTGCATAATTATGGTAGGCCTTCTGCATCATTCTAGTGTTTTCAGCGTAAACACTATTACTATTTTTTCATAATTATAAGTGGGATACGATAAAAATAGGTATGCATCATCAAATGAATACAAATGACACGTTTAACGCAAGCGATGAGGTAACATTATTTCGATTAATTGTTATATACGTTATATCCTTTCCACTGTTTTTGTAACATTTTGGATGATTTTTATATGAAACCGCCTAACAAATTATCTTATTATTGCTGTTTATTGCAATTTCTGTTGAAAGGAGTGGCTTTGTGATAATAACCAATCATCATAATTTCAATACAATTGAATCAATGTCAACGGTTGTAGGTACATTTACAACAGATAGTATACATTCAACTACCACTAAAATGTTTGATTTATGATTTATTAAAAAAAATATAACTTAAATTACTTAAAGAGCAAGCATAGTAAGATTCGAAAATGAAGTATTAAACTTGAGGAAATTGTTGAAAAGAATAAACAGTAAACCATTTACAGTACATTTTTTAACTATTATTTAACAATTTTTTTGGTGATTTAATGATGTTTGCTGACTTCTCAGACACAAATGGGAACAAGGAAAATAGGATTGTAATTATTATACAGAACATATTTTAAAAAACCAGTTGCTAGAGCTTTTAATTTTTACTTATTTACTAATATTAAGCGACTCCGAAGATTCAATAGTTTCCAGAAATTTCATAATCTGAAGTGAAAAAATTGTTTTTCGAGTTCGTTGTTTTAAATTTTTTTAACGTTTTTATCGTCTATGAACTACTTCCAACCCAACAATCCATATGAAAGATTGGAAGAAAAACTAATTATATAAATGAAATAAAAATAAAATGTTATTTTAATATCACACTGTTATTGAAGATAACGAGAAAATAGTGAAAAAATATCAGAAAAAAAATCTTTCCGAAATTAATACAAAAGTAGCACTGTTTAATCTCGTGACATTGTTTCGGAAGTAAAAATATTGTTGTAACTATTTAAATGAATATGGATCTACTATTAATAATTGTAAAGTATAAATACATGACCCTGCATTTTCAACCTCGAGCAGAGCAGTTTTAGTTTTATACTTACCTGCACGTGTTTGCTCAGCTTTTATGTTGATTTTTCTAGGAGCTGCAACTTACATCTGTTTCATGATAGGATATGTATCTGTATCTATCAAATGTAACTTTTTTCATTTTACATAAAAACGATAAAGTATGCATTTTTAGAAAATAAATACATTTTTATCAAATAAAACACGAACAATAATTGTATTATTCTAGTTTTCTTTGTTTTCGTTTATTTAATCAATAAATTTCTCTCACTTGATATACTTATATACCTAGGTATCATTGGTCGCAATTTCTTTTTATTATAAATTTGGTTGTTTCTAGTGGACCCATATATTTTCAAAAAGGCCGAGAAAAAGATAGAAACTAGATAACACATTGTAAAAAATATAACACATCTAATTTGACGTTTTCCTTTATTTACAGATACAGGACAGATATGTTATCAAACATTGAGAACTACTCATAAACATAGTTCTAATTTTTT
>QDEB01107271.1:0-11637 GCA_004193795.1 Asbolus verrucosus | reverse complement strand
GACACATCTCCAATAACAATCGGCCGTTTGCGGTAGAAAATTTATATCAAAAAAATGAATAAACATGAAAAAACAATTTTTAGAAAAAATGACAAAAAATGAGAAAAGGAACAAAATTAACCAACTACAAAACCACAAGAACATTAAAAGTTTAGATAATCTTAAAATCAACTCACGGTCGGGTCCATTGGACCCGTTTGGTAGACAGAGGGTTAAAATATTCGATAAAGGGTGTCGTTTGAAGTATTGCAACAGTAACACGTGGGCTTACTTGATGACATTTTTTGTCTCTTAGGCGTATTTTTAAAAGTTTGTTTACGTTTTTATTAAAAGTTTCGAAAAAGGACACGGCTCTTTTGCATTTTTGTTTCAGTCCGTTTTAATTTCATTTTTTTTTTAGGCTTCAAATCGGCATAATATTACGAAAATGTAACCTAGAAGATAGAAAAGCGCCAGTCTGCTAATCTATTTGATCACTTCCTGGTGTTGAATTTTCAGTTTTGAAAAATATAATTTTATTTTTGCTCGAACAACATGCTGAGAACCTTGCTAAAAATGAGTTAAGGATGAGTATGCGATAAATTTATGCCGCCTTTCGGCAAGAAGGACTGTTAACAGAGATCTAAAAATAAAGAAAATAATTCATCAACGCCGGTACAGGAGAAAATTGTGAAAACAACACATCCAGAAACAAGGGAAATAAGGAAACGAATGGAGGAAATGCTCGCAAATCGAATCCGGTTTAAACGCCGCAGGTGTCAGAAGAGACATGACCCCAGACAGCGTTCTGCTTATGGAAAAAGCTGCAGGAGATGTGGAAAATTTAATCACTTTGCTAGTTCATGTCAGGTTTTGGGAATCAAGATCGTAAATACAGGTTAAGTGCGTGGAAGCGAGTGAAAGCGAAAGTTCGATAAAGTTTTGAAATGTTGAACGTTTGTTTGTGAAGATCGGGACAGAGGAGGAATTAGCATACACTAGATACATGGCTAGAAGGAAATTTTTTATTCAAAAAAGGAGGAACGCAAAAAATTTTTGTATGCGAATTCTAGCAGTCGGGATATAGGAGCACCTTCGTCAATGAGAGTGATGTTGCTTGTGTAAACATTGAAATTTGGGCTCGACAAAGTGTCAGCTTACATCTTTCATCACCAGAAAAACGGAATCTATTTTGCGAGCCGTGGGTTTAACGGCGATGACACCGCAAACTATCTGGTAAATGTAGGACATGGCGGTAAGACGTGATAGCGGAGAAAAACGGAAATTTATCATGTGTGGTTAGCGAGGGATAAGTCGGGACGTATGGACTTAAGAGGACAAAGGAGACGTGATACGGAATATGAAACTCTGAATTGCAGATTCGGTGCTCGAATCGATCCAACATGCAAGATTCGCAAGATGTCAAGAGGTCTCCTACATTCAGATGTAGATTTTATTGCGGACTTAATCGCTTTTTAATGACAGCCGACAGTTTCAATGTTAATTACTGGTTCCCCGGAATAATCCGGGACACGTTTTAATACTTTGTTATGACACAGCTTTCGGATTAATTCCGGTTTCTAATGCGCGTTTTGCACTCACAGACGTAATAAAAGCGATTCAATTAGAGATCCTTCATGGTATTGATCCTGTTTCCGAAGACTATTGGACAGTCCAGTCCCGGATAACGATGTACTAAGACGTTGGATTACAGGATCGTTAAGAGATTTGGAAAATCGCCGGCTAAATGCCAGAGGATCAACTCGGACATGTTCATTGGACTGCACTAACACCCACAAGGGATTTCACTTACTGTTACAGCCCTCTGATGTGGATCTCGCTCTGCTAATAGATACATCGCACATGTAGCAAGCCATAAAATAAATAGGGGCACATTTAACGGCCGCTGCAGGGACGGACCTATTACTAGCCCCGATGAAAAGGCCATCGGCCTTGCTACACCTCAAGATTATCGCGTCCACTAAGCTGTCGGCTAAACATTGCATTAATACCATCTATCGGTCAACTGCATCTTAAGTATTATTAAATTTACATATAATAAGCATGAAAATATCTATTAATTATTAGTAGTTTGTAATTATCGCTGCTGCACACGGTTAAACCCTCTCCGAAGCTCCAAAAGGAGTTAATTTGAATATAATAATATATTACCTTTGACAATACATAATTTTCGAAATTTTTAACGCTGCGACTCGCATACTAATGACTTCAGATTTAACATTTCCATTCTGTGTCTGTTCAGGAACATGAGTCAAAGCGAAAGCTCTTGCTTTTCAGCGTGCGTTCCAAGTTGGCAGAATGTGAAAAGCCCACTTTGAAATCTGGAAAACTTCCTTCCGAAAACTTTTAAAAGATGAAGGGATTGATTAATCTAAGTAGAAACATGTGAACGTAATTTTTATTTATCTTTTGCATGTTTCAACTCTTGACCCGGAATCGATGTTAAGGGGAGAACTTTGCTTTGACGGATGCTCTCGGCTCAACAGAGAGAAAACTTTTATGGAATCGCTGATACTGTGTATTTTCGCATTAACAGTTTTCACCAGCAGCATATTCCAATTTGCAGTTCTACATAATAATGAAAAAATGTAAGTTTGGCGAATAAGGTATTCCCTCGAAAAGGACCCCTTTTTTATGAATATATGAAGCGATTTGGATAAAATTTAAAATAAGGTTTTTAGTGGTTCTGGTCTAGGTATTGGTGCCACACATGTCCTTTTATCTTCTCCCATTTCAGAAATTCTTAATCAAAAATATGTTTTTTCGAGACATTTGGTTCTTAAAGTTACAAATTTCTCTTAAGCGCATTTAGGGAATTTTTTTTGTCGCTTCTCCTGAATTTTCCTAAATTAAAAAGTAAGTTTTTTGACCATTAATTAGAGATTTGTGAAACCAAAGAGAAAAAAACAAATTCATTATTAAAGCCCAGATTAGAGTCACTAGTAATTCTGTTTTCTTTGGAACTGCCTCGTAAGTGAAATATTGATATTATTTTGCACAGAATCTTTCAACAACTGCCAGTTGAATTGGCATGTTAAAAAGATAATAATAATAACATGTGGACGTCATTCCATGTATGTATTTAGACTGAATTGAAAAAAATATCATTAAAAATGTGAGGGCCGTCGTATCCCAAATCTGGCTAATTTATGGTTCAACCCATGTCATACTCCTTTGTATTAAAATTCCGTGGATTAAATTGTAGGTTACATCAAGTAATGTCGGTTATCACACTAAATTCCAGGTTTATCAAGCACACGTCCAAAATGTGAAATTAATTGCGGGGAATAAACAAAATGTTATTCCCATCGTCCCCAAAAAGATCATTTTTTCAGGTCATGGGGCGGGATGATTAACCTTTCCCTAATTTCGATCGATATGTCAAAGTATGAGGAAGTGGTTGACCTAGAAAGTTATCTCCTCGTCTCGGCGATGATTTGGCAGATACTTCATTTAGTGGGATGGAAGCGATGAAAATTTAATTTCGGATGAGCTCAATTTTTCGGGGCTGTGTTTGCTGGGAACTTGGTAATTATGTCGAAAGTAAACGGGACCGTAAAAGCGACCGAAAACTGTTCTCGGGCTGGTAAACGAAAGAGTTGCAGCCACCGCTCCCGCGGTGAATCACTTACTGAAGCCCTACCTGAAACACTTGCAGCGAAGTCATAATGCACTCACTTAGTCACACAATACTGAATCAACATGAGTAGCGCTAGGAGAGGCACAAAGTAGTGGGTGCTATGCAATTATGGAACGCTTTATTAGTGTCTTATCTTAATGAACGCGATCATGAAAGCTGCTGCAAGCGCCCTTGAAAGCTCTGCGCGTGAAGTGGCTGATTGTTTTTGGTAAATTCGGGACAAAATCAACTAAATGGACTCGAGGGTGCGAACCCGTGTAAAGGGAGAAACCTATTTGCAAGTGTGTTTAAGATAAGGTTACTGTTTAGTTAGTGACTAACGTGAGAAAAGGGCTTAGCGCACCGCCCTTAAAACAGATGCATCCTGAAAGATCCATCCGACGACAGCTTAATACGGTTTACATTAAAACCGAATTAAGTTTTACCTCGATATTGGAAAGAAAAAACTAATCTCGACTGCTCTTGTAATACAATATTGATAACTCGATAACTCGGCCACGGTTTCGAGATCACTTCGAAAGCTCAGCTGAATGCTATTGTAGGTCGTTAGATTACATGTCTGAGAAGCCGGATTAGGGTTGCAGGGTTGGTAACCCTGAGAAACCCGCTCGCCTCACGCCTGCTTTCGGCCTTGCTATAATTGGATGACGGACGTCTTTTTCTTAAGACTATATCAAGTGTCATTTAGAGGATCCTCATATCTTATTAACTTCCTAATCAAGTTATTGCGATTTTTCGTGGCCACCGCAACCAATCAGAATACAGTTCCACTGAGGTGGAAAAAAAGTGTTTTTTCCTTTCATCTGTTCTTCTAAATTTTTGTTTCGGTATTTTTTTTTTCGGTATTTTATGCATCGAAATGGGACAGTCCTCACCCGATGGCACGTGTTAGTTTGATGGCACGCGACATTTTATGACAGAGGATTAGTCCTTTATTGTTGGATTTTGCTACGAATGATATAGGTCTCAAAAAAAGTCAAGTCAGGTTTTTTTATTAAGAGGGCAAATACAAGTCTAAGCTGAAAAAATATCGAATTTGTTTGATTTTTTTAAGCTAAGGTAACCTTAAATATATCAAGAAGCCAAATTACTGCCACAATTTGCCCACATACAAATATACTTTACTAAAATTCATTTTATATTTTTAAACTAGATGCTCTGTGCTCTTTTAAATAAAAGATTACACCAGATTTACTACGATTATGTGAATTAACATAGGGTAGGTGTCCAATAAGTAAAGAAAATCTTTACTTATACACTTTTCTCAATAAATTGATCTGAGCCTTGAAAAAGCAACAATTATCTAAATGTCGGCATTAATCAAAGATTTTGTTTACTTGTCCATCTTCCCAATAACAACTTACATAACAGAACTTTTTCCTATCGGTTTTGTTATTTTGGGAGTTATTCAAGATATGCCATAGGTAATTTTTCAACCGAATTATTTTTCTTGTTGGTGAGAGCAGATTCTCCTTGAAACAACTTTGCAGAAATGAGACTTGAGCGTTGTTCAGTTCCTGACTGCGATTCAAGTAATTATCTGTCACAGTTCAGAAACTTTGGTATTTTCTAAGTTTTTTATCGGTCATAATAACACGTCGTGTTTATGAAACTTGGGAATTATTACACCTTGGCGTGGGTTGCATTTGAAATCTTAATCAAAATGCTGTAAACACGTACCCCATAAATGTACAGGTTTTTTTTTAAATCCATGTGCTCGAACTTCTATTACAGGAAAATATAACTTGGAATGAACTTTTACAAGTTCATGATTGAGGCGAAATTAGAATTTTAAAACAAGACGCAAAGACATTTCTACTATTTATTTTTGATTCTGAGGGAGCCTGGCTGAAACAGGTCAATCGTGTAGGATAATACGAAAACGCAGATTCAAGTCGCAACAATAACAGAACCGTGCATATTATTTCACAGAAATGCGGTTCGAAAACAAACACCCATATATTTCCACTAGGATAATCCCAAAGTCCCGTTTCGTTCCAGCGAGTCGGTTTCTTCGTCCTTATGTATGTGTATATGTGGGTTAAGCTTAAATAATTCAGAGCACTTGTTTAAATTTACATATAACAGTGAGTTGAGGATTTATGCCTCGATATTACTGCAAGTCTTTCCCTGGTGCAATATTAAGAACTTCCATCTCGACTAGCCTTAAATATTGCAAAGCTCGAGTAGCGCCGATCTTCCGAGACTCGTCCTAGATCTCGCTAGTGGCGGCGTTAATGAAGATTCAGGAATTAATTAACGGCGAGGGTGAGTTTTATTGGTGGGAATTAAAAAAATGCAATTTACTCATTTTATAATGTCCGCTGAATAATTCATGAGGATTAAGAGGACAAAGTTCCGGAAGAATTTGGTTAATGAAATATTAAAATCCTCTTGCATCGCAAAACACACCAAATGACAAGAATTAAAACATTAATCTGGGCCGGGCCAGCATGCAGTCTCCGGGAAACCGCCAATCAGAGGGTGGAAGCCGCCAAGATGCACCGTATTAATTAAACCGAATGAAGCCGTTGAATTCGCGCTGAAATTTTAATAATTCTGAAAATAGCGAGTCCCAGCTTGGCGCGGATGGGTGAGCGCATCGCTATGCATCATTCAAGAAACCATTATAAAACTTAAGCACTGATGAAGCCCGAGGGGATCCAAACAAGCTCTCTCAAATAACCTATAAATTATAAAGACCGTGTGCACAGAAAAACACGCACTCGCTCAACAAGGGAGGAAGAATAAACGCTCGGTCTACGACCGGTTCACATAAGCGTAGCTTACGTGCGATTTATGGGGGTGGGGCCGTCAAAAATAACGTTTAAGCATTCCAACTTTTAACACTTGTAATTTAAAATAAGCTTACTTTTGGAGTTGGGTAATCCCGGCCCCGGCTAAAAATGAAGCTCTCTTATCGTTTCGGTAATTTATTAAAATCGATAAATTTTTCTGTTAACCAGCTTAAGAAAAGTTCTTGTTGCAGTCCGTTAAAGTCAATTATTTTCTTGTAAAAACACTGAAAGTGTCATAATTTCAGCTTAATTTTTAAATTAATAATTGTAGCATCTCTGAATAATTGCTAGCAAAGACAAAAGATGAACACTAACAAAAGGGGATGAGGTGAACAGCGTATAAAATACAGTTACAAGCGTTTCAGATGAATGATAAATCCTGAAAAGAACCTCAAAATGAAGAAAATAATAAAGGGGAATATAAAACCTATAAAAAAGCAGCGATAAAAGAATTTAGAAAACACTGAAAGTAAAAGATAAGTAATCAGAACATGGAAATACAAAACAAAAAGTTTCGCAAAAGCAACATTATAATTATGATTTGAAAAATAAATACCTACAAAAAAATGGTAAAAGAATTAATTAAGAAAAGAATCAGGAGTATCAAGTGTAACAGAAAAGAGTAGAGACAGAGAGTAATTCAACATTTTTGAGCTGTAATATCTATATAGAAATTTTTGAGCTGTAATATCTATAATAGAAAAGGAAAAAGATATAAGAAATAAAAACAAGCAAAAAAATATCAGAAAAAAGTATCAATAGAAAATGACTTGACTAAAGAGGAAAGGGAAATTTAAGCTAAATAGTAAATAAAAAAACAAAACGAAAAATAACGAATATCAAGTTAAAATTTGTCATGAATGAGAAAAGGTTGGCTTCAGAGAATTGAACAGAAGACAAATTTCATAAAGACGAGGAGAAAGAGAAAAGAATAAAATACTACTTTTTGGAAATGTACTAAAAAAATGAAATGGAACAGAAACTGGAAAAAATTAAAAGAAAAAGATTACTTGGAACTGTAATTAAGTAGAAGGAGAAATAACAAAAGGAAAATGAGCGATATAAGGAGTATAAAGAGAAAAAAATAAAAAATGCATAGCAAAAATCTGATGAAAATTAAAAAGATAAAAGAACAGTCAATAAAAGAAATAAAAGAAAAACGGAAGCAAATGAAAATATGGAAAATGGAAAATAAATCAGGGAAGTAACAGCAATAAAATTAACAATATTAAATGGAAATTCAAAAATTCAAGAAGAGGCTTATCTAGAAAAATCTAGAAGAAAATCAGTAATAAATTAAGTTATTGCGACTGAAGAAACAATGTCGAAAATAAAGGCATTTAATGTAGATGAAGAGTGATAGCAGTATCCAGGCTGGAAAAAAATCGCAATATGGAACGACGAAAATGTGTCAAAATACCGAAAAATACTGAAAAATAATGATGAAAATGAAAAGTTAAAAATTGAAGAAGCGGTAAAAATTGTTGAAATAAAATACAGAATGGCAAAAGAAAAGAGGAAAATACTGCGGAAGTGGAGAAAGAAAAGTATTTCAAAACAGCAGTACAGAAAAGTAATGGATAAATACAAAGAAATGTTTAGAAATAAAAAAGCCAAAAGAGAAAAATTAAAAATTAAAAAATGAAAGAGTAATACGGAAGGATAGAATTCAAGAAAAGAAGATAATCAAAATAAGTAACAGTATAAAGTATAGAAACATTTTATTATCTTCTTACAGAAGAGTACAAACAAAATATGCAAAAATATGCGTCATAGAAAATAGAAAAAGAGGAAAAAATCGAATTAAAAAAGTACTGGACACATATAGCATTCACAGCAAGGCTGGATGTATGCATCAGAAGAGACAAACTAACAGACCAACAGAAATAATGAACGAAATCTGGAGAGATAAAGGATTTGTGAACAAATTAAAGATCGTATAATTTATTCCATTAATAAGAAATTGGAAAACGCAAAAGGTAAAAACCATGAAGGAAGAAGAATTGCATGTCATATGATTTATTCAATTTATGGGACGTTGTTTGAAAAAAAAAAAACAGAGCAGCAAGCAGAGGAGAAACAATTACAGGCAGATGTTCAAACGAGATTTAGTAGAAGTAGTTAACATCTAATGTAGTGCAACGTTTATCAAATGTACAGATTTATAAACCTCATTTGTTATAATTAACAGAGAAAGACTGTGGTAGATTCTGAGAAAGAAGGGAATGGAGAAAGAAAACTGAAAACATTTACAAATACTTATTTATATATACATCGAAAATTTATGAAGAAATTCTGTGAAATTAAACAGCGAATTGTGAAAATTATTTAAAAAACCTAAATGAAGAAAATATTCAGAAGAATAAGAAAAGATTTGTGTTTTTTTGATATGTATACATTTTTATTTTATTTACCGGACATTTATGTATCAACATTCTTAAGTCTAAAGGCAAAAAATGAAGTACCATAAAGTATCATACGTGGTATAAACATAAAATTATTATGTGAAGGCGTGGGCAAAAATTAAAAACCGATAAGAACCGATTACAATGAAACTGCTGCCTCCTTCATGAAGCTGATTTTTGTACTTTTACTGTGTGTACGTTTGTATGTTTGTACGTAATCGTCTGGCTTGACCACGCTGTACAACTTCTTGGTTTTCCTCATAAATAATTTAACTTGGCATCCCAGAGGCGGAGTTATTCCACTATTTTCAATTATTAAATTTCAGTTTGTGTAAGCAGATATACATAATCCAGCACTCACGAGTGTTATGTGCACAGCTTCAGGTTCGTGCCGTGCCTGTTTCTTTTCAGCAATTCCTCGAACCCGTGAAACTTTTTGTGGTTGCCCTCGTGGTTCGCTGAAAGCTCTCACCTTACATAATTAGCGGTGGGATCTTTATTGCACTTGCGGTGTGAATTGATTGCTATTTTGGTCTGAGCGGAGCCATCTGGCATCCCCGTCGTATCTGTTTCCATATGGCATGAAATTCATGTAAAATTGGCTCAATGCCGAGCGTATTTGACGAAGATAATTGAAAATAATTTGCTGGAAGTGTAATCTACGGGAACGAATTCTGCGGAATTATAAAACCGCTTAGCATCTTCCCGGAAATTGTTTTAAAGCAATGAAAGTCACGGCGGTGCTTACACTCATTGTTCACAGTCTGACAGTTCACCTTTCACGTCACTTATGTCGTCTGACGTAATCAATAGCTGCATGTAAAATAGACAGTCTTCCGTAAATTGCTGGTGGGAAGACGCGCTTCGAGTAAAGCGACTGGGAAGGAGCATTGAAATATTACTTGTCATGAACTCATTCAGTAGCTACCTGAGATGGCGCGCTTACACGACAATATGTTGGGATAAATGTGTTCGCATTCATATCCCTCCACGTACAATGGCTCAGATATGATCCGATATAAATTCCGGTGTCTGCGATCGAACCATCACGCCGCAAATATACGGCCCTCCATGCAGATTACTGTGATTGTTCCGGTTTTTGCCCGGATTAATCACATTTTATGGACAAACCGAGATCTGTTTTCGCTCCTTGCAAGGAAACACGTTCTGCAAACTCGCCCGGTGGAAAATTGGAGCCACCGGGAAAGCAGATAAACAAAGGTACCCAGAAGACTACTTGCGTTAGTATTTCTTTAACGACAGTGAGGAAGAGCGGAGGAACTGAAAAATATACTGTTGACAAGCCAAGCACTGTTTCAATTTCTGACTTTATAAGGGAAATGGCTATACATTTGGCTCTCAAATCGTGTTATTGCAATATTTTGATTGCCAGAATACATAGCGACTTTTTCCATTGATATTCGAATAAGCAGGGGAGTTAAAGTAAAAATACTTGCTTCTCTACCATTGTATCCTTGGAAGCCCTTGAATCCTTGGGACACATCGATAAAAGAGCTAAGGTACAAGTTGTAGTACTGGCATCATTTTTTGACGTACAATTTTTTCCAAAATGACGTCACTACGTTTTTCTTAATACATCAGATGGTGTAGACCACAAATATCCAAGCCCCTAAATCTTTCTGTTAGCCTCTTTGTTTCTAATATTTTTTAATACTACATTATCTTGGAAACTACTTGACTAATTGCAACAAAACTAGTATTGTATTGTTATTGTAAAAAAAAAGAACGAATGCAAAGGAATAATTATACTTTTAACATAATCAGACATAAAGAGTATATTTCAAAAAATTACTGGCAAAATTCCAATGTACGTACAAGGTCATACCCAAATTCAGATCTATAAAAACACATTATCACATGAAAATGGCTTCGTTCAATATAGATTACTGCGTTCCCTAAGGTCGGTTTTGCACTACAATATTTTTTATAGATCTGACTTCATTTATACTTGTGTTAATTAAGCGTATTATCTCAAACAAAAATCAGTTTATTTTAGCTCACGAGCATTAGCGAGGAGCGCTATTGATCTTGTCCATGTTCCTCGCTCGCTGGTCTTCTAGGACATCTCGTCGATAATTTGAGAACGCGTTGACTTATCGAGTTCAAATTTTATGTACGGATTCTTTGTCAGATTCGTAGATCCAAGTTCGTTAAGGGGCAATATAGCTTCACGGGTTGTGGGGAGTGCACAGGCCCCTTCATTATTAATTACTATAAGTTGTCACAAGCTTGTCACAGTTTGTCACAAACATCGAAAGGAGGCAGTAACTTAAGAGATGCTGTCATCTATGAACGACTTGCGTAATTTTTTTTGTTAGCATTTAAGGCTGCTCTAACTCTAGCGCAGATTTCTAATCTGCCCCTTGTATTTAACTATTTCAGCAACCAAAAATACACGATCCTTTCCGAGCTTCACCTACTTGTTTTTCAGGGATTTGTAAAGCACATAAAACAAATTGTAAAATATTTTAAATATTTTACATTTATTTACATATTAAATATTTTAAATTTAAGATATTATGTAAATTAATAAATGAATTTTCCAATTCATCCTTGATTATTTTAATTTTTCTTTTCCTTATTATAACGCTTTATTATTGGTGCTTACAACCAAAAGATCTTTTGATACATATTCATTTTTTTTCTTTAATGGCATAAAAACTTTAACAGTGATCAAGTGCAGATTACGTTTGTAACACATTAATATCAGTTAATATAATTATTTATTTATGGCAGTGTACATTTTTGCTAATGAAAGAATGATTTATGCAAA
>QDEB01107240.1:0-17233 GCA_004193795.1 Asbolus verrucosus | reverse complement strand
TTATTTTTAAATAATTTTCAGTTACTCGTTACAAAAACCTTGTACCTAACTTTTTCGGGAAAAATTTTCCCGCATTCTTACTAAATGCAGCGCACTCCTTTCGGTCGTACTACAAACAAAGTGCTTATGCGGGAAAATTAATTTCCCGAACACATTAGGTAAATAACTAGTAATAGTAATTTTAAAAAAACGAAGGTGACAAAGGAGCAATAGCTTTGATTAATTTGGAAAACTTTTATTCACTTTTTTTTCAAAATGTTTTGTCTGTCTAATGGATACATAAGAAGCACTTCAGGATGTTTTGTTTTATTTTTTGTACTTGATAAACATAAAACAACTTCAATTTTGTTTTAGACGTACCCCTCCAGGTTTAGATTTACGATGCATGTGGATCACTAATTATTGTTTTTCGACTGATACTTGACAATGAAATAAAGCAATAAAGAATATAAATTATGATTTTCGGTATTTATACATTGTTAGCGTTAATATTAAAAAATGTTTGAACAAAATGGGTTTATTCTTTTGTTCTAGATTCATTCCTGTAGAAGAAAGTGTTACCAATCTGTTTGCAAAATGGAGTAACAATTTTCAAAAATTTGTAACCTATTAGCACCCGAGACACAGTGACAGTTTGTTTCAAAATGTAGTTAAAAAGTGTACTATAGCTAAGAGCGACTTTTATTATCGCCTAGTAAAATGTATGTTAGTAACATGTGGTGGTGATTCATATTGTTTACACACAACATTGATGCCCACATTAAAGTCAAGTTTTAGGAAAGCTGATTGTGATTTTTAAAGGAAATAAGTTGCGTTCGTGGTGACTGTTACACATCTTTCGTATCATGTTTGCTAGTTGTCTAACGGATTAAGTTTGATTTGAAGCGTTTTAAATGTTGATGATGACTTGACCCTGGAGAACGGCCGTAACCCCCGTGTTATTAAACGCGGTATGGTTTACGATGCATATATCTGTCCCAACGCGCTACGGCCGAACACTTTAGCATTTCCTTTTATTGTTTTTATGGCAGTATAAAAATAAATAGCGACTTTACTGCCCGACTAGAAGATACCTCCAACGAACAACGTTACCCAAAAATAGACGCAGACAATGTGGCCCTTCGTCTTAAATGCATAAACACGGTGGAGCTGGAACATATTGGGTGTTGATAACTAATCCTTTCCCCGTTTATTTATCGTCAGTTGTTAAGTACGGATGCAAGACATTAAATTTGAACGTGACAGGTACAGTTTTTTCCAGTAATAATTAAAATTAATATGAACACGACCCGGATGAGTGGAGAATTATTTACTGAACCTGTTCAAACTTGGCCACTTTATTACCAACAGACCAGTGAGCTTCCAAAATAGGAATTTCAGTAAAAACTACCGCGATACACGCACGCAGTCAACATGACAGCTTGAATAGCTACTGGTTTTGAAATTTAATATGCAGATTCTGAAGTCAGCTGGTGTAACACTACATCACACTCAGCTTCAGACCGCTGCTGTTTTATGTCAATACGGCCGCAGGTTCGATTAAAAACGGTTTTGTGTGGAGCTGCTGTTTGTTGATTCCAAGAAATTGGGACAACAATGGAGTGTTGGTGGTGGCTAGATCGGGAGGTTGTAGGTGCACAAAAGGGGAAGCCGTGAGAAAGAGCTCGGCCCGAAAATGTCATCACAAAGCTATCGGCCACAATGGGATTCTTTTGGCAGTTGCTCCACCTGTTCTTGCACTATTATAGCGCGCTGTGAACCCTGTTTGTGTGTCAATACGGTGTAATGCGATTTCTTAATCTGCTTTGCTGCCCGAAATTCGATGATTACCGGCCTAAAACCGAGTGGGAACGGCCAATTTGGAGTTTTTTGGTCCTGTTTGGGCTGGTGTTGTTACGGAGTCAGCTTACGATTATCGTTGACTGAATATTAACGACTGGCATAAATTGGAGTTGCGTTGGTTTCTGACCTGGCTATTGTTCAGTTGACCTTCGTTCGAAGGGATCTTCTACCTGCTCCCAGCCCCCAGTCGATTTATTTCCAGCTTCATTTCACCGTTTTATGTTTTTGACAAGCTGTCGGATGTGAAGTTTTAGGCAACAGGGTTGTAAACCTGTACATTTTTTCACTTGTCTGGATTCGAGGATAAAACTTTAATTACACCTGTAAAATGCTAATTCATCACTGCTTAATCTTTGAAAAAATACCATCATCGTTTAATCACATCGTGGTCGTGGTTAATTATGCATTTCAGGGTTTTCTTTCGTTTATTGAATAAATTATTTGATCCGGAAAATTACAAATGGACTCGGTTGCTAATGAAGTTTCAATTATCAAAGGGATAACCTAATGGCGTAGCTACAACATTTTATTATAATTTAATAGTGGCATTGTTTCCGTCGATTCTCCGTAAATTATAAAATATGAAATCTTCTGTTGGTTTAATTAATTTACAATGATCGCATATGGAAGCTGAATTAATTTACTTATTAATGACCACTATCCTTTTGTGTGTTCAACTTGTGTTTATTTGTGTTCCCTAATTTTTCTTCACTTTTTCATATTTTATGATGTAATAACTTCTTGTTCTTTACATCCTGTTACATTAATACGTTCTAGGAAATGTAAACGGTTTAACCCATTATCTCTTTTAATATATACCTACTGGCACATATTTTATATTGTTTATGACCGGTTCTATTTGGTTTTGGCTCCAGCAATTAATAGGGTTCATGATGTTATTCCCCAAGGAATCACACAAAATGATCAAAAAAACTTACGTGACAGTTTAATAAATTTATTTAATAACCACGGATCTGTTGTCTTATTTGTAAATTGTTATTACGATTGTGTTTCTCTGATTACCTCCAGGTCATTCCCCGTTAAATCATCGAACGTGCAAACTTTAACGTTTCATATTTTAACCAAATTCGATGAAACAGCGCCAATTAGCGTCTTAATTAAACACGCTGATCATGGTTTAAAAATGTCGAGGCGACCTATGGGTTTGCCGTGTTGCCTTTTTTTAATTTTAGAAGGCGGGAAATATGTTCATTAAAACTTGTTAATTTTATGACTTCCTTTAAGTGCATTACTGCGTTTTGGTCCATTTGTTCTTAAATAAAGGATCAAATTTCTAAATTCGATATTTTTTTTAACACTTGTTGAGTCTTGAAGAGGCTGATTCATCACGTTTTTCTTCTGAGAAACTTGATGCCTATCTGAGTACAGTAAAATAGCTAACTTCTCTTAACAGGGGATTTTTTCAAGTAATAATACCGCAAATGCCGAATTTCAGTGAATATTTTAGATGGTTTTCGACGAAAAATTCGCAGGTGATTTTCTGCGGCTGGACTTTTCCAAGAAAATTATTTCACGTAAAAATTTTGAAATTTTTACGTGAAAAAAAAAACAACACAAGCCATATTTTGCAAGAAAAAACCGTAAACGCTACTGGATTTTCATGGCATGGAAAAAATTAATTATTGGTTTCTTCAATTTAAAAATTGTTAAGATATCGTTTCGTTGAAGGCTTGATAGCAAAATTATTTATTGAGCTGTAGCAGATTGGTGTTTTATGATACTAATAAAGATCTGATAGTAAATGCAGTCTTTGTTTTATAAAAAATCATTTTGTGGTAACAGAAAAACTGTTCATCTTTAATTTCTAAAATAAAAATGTATAAAAATGCAGCAATTTGCCTTCTGCTCTTTTTGATTATAGATATGGTGGAGGGTACCGATTCATTTCCGTGAGGTGATAGCGGTCAATTTTTTGTATTTTTTTCTGAGTTGGTATTAGAAACTTTTTTAATTTTTGAATGATAGATATATGTAGATGCTAATAATAGTTATTTAAAAACATCTTAAGAATTTATTTTTTTTTTGGAAAAATTTTATATTTACATTTAATTTTGAGTATTCTGTATCAATACATTCTGTTTTTTTTTTATTATTATTATTTTTTTATTCAAGTCGTTTAGTACCTTTGAACGAATATGTGGAGACAATATAAGTGAATTTTGTTGCATCGACTATATTATATCAGTCATAAGCTATGTGCACACGGTCTCCGAATTCTTGAAATACTAAGGGCCCCTTTTTTATGTTTTCTTTAATGTGATCATGCATTTCTTAAAACACTGAATGCGTCAATTACGAGGGTAAATCCACTAATTATCTACTTAACCCTGAAACAAAAGAGTTACGTTGTTGATTTTAGACAGTTATATATTGACAAATCTTTGATACACGTGTAAAAGTTCGGCCCATTTGGTCATAAAATATACAACATAGTAAACTTTTAGAAGTAAAAAATTTCAAGTTAGAACATAAATGTGATAATAAGTGTAATAAAATTTTGAACTAAAGAAGAGAATAATCCCAAATATATCCCTGAGAGGATGACGACAGTGCATAAACAAGATTGCCTATCACATTTCCAAGTTAAATTTTGGTCAGAGCAGTTTTTTTGGGATAGGAAATCGGTTTAGAACGATACAAGAACTGGAAGGCCTTTAGAAACTCGAAACACAGAAATGGTGAAAGGAATTGAGGATATAGCGATGAAGCGATCAATTGCTAAAGAGGCTGAAATATCTGGAGCTTGGATTTAGGCCTTAGCGAGGTGTCCACACGTTGGGTTCTTAGACTGTTGACTTAGAGAAATTTCAGCGCACAATTTGGTTTCTTTAGAAGCGAATCATTATTGAGACTCAGAAACGAAATAGGAATTCATGCAATGAGTGTATAGAAGTTCTCCATTCCCTAAAAAAGCTCGGGTACAAAATTTTTTGGGATAGCGAAGGATACCCTTCACTGTAGAGTATGAGTGAATTGTGGTGTATTTCTGAAATTTTTTTAGATGCAATCAAAAATACAAATTTCAGTATTCATTAGATGTGTACTTTCTAAAGAATTAAAAAATTAGTCAACTATTGCATTGTTCTGAGTATTGTCAACTTTGTCCTGACAGTTTTGCTAAAATTTCGTTATGAATTATTATTACTCGAACGATGAGAAAGTAGACATATTCCTCATTTACCTCATTTATGGGGAGTGTCTTAAAAATGCTGTAGCCATTGCGGATCTGTGTCTACAGAGATACCCAAATCGCAGGCATCCTGTTCCCGAAACATTCAGATTAGAAAACAACTTGCGAGAATATTGGCCAACAATGAAAAAAAAAAAAAAAACTGGCAAAGAACAGCTACTGAACCAGAAGACGAAATTTCTGCGCTAAAGGCAGTAGAGAAAAATCCTCATGTTAGTCAAAAAACCTTGGCTCGACAAACTGGGATCAGCCAAGCATCGGTAGGGCTCATTCTTCGAGGGAGTAAATTCCACCCGTGCCACTTCATCTTGGTGCAGGAAGTGAGACCAACAGATTTTCCAAAGAGATTGCAATTTTGCCAGTTTATCCAATTAAAATTAGATGAAGACATTAACTTTGTAAAAAATGTGTAATTTTTCTGATTAAATTTCCCACAATCATTTTGACGTTTGTAGCCTAAAACGCCATTTTGATTCAATTTATAATCAATTTTAAATCAAACTCAGTATCAAGTGGTAAGTGGAATTAGTATTTTTGGTTGCATTTAAGAAAATTTCAGAAATACACCACAGTTCATTCATTCAACAATTAAAAAAGCCTGATAAGGAGTACATTTATAATAATTGACTACTTGATCTCTTCTTAATCTAAAGAATAATAGTAGACACAGTTAATTGAAATGTTTAACAAAGTTCTCTTCAAGGCATACAATTTGAAAACAATTTGATTTCACTTTGTGCATCCGGTAGAAATTTGCAATTTTTCGAAAATAATTTAGTATTTTTCTTGGAAAATGGAAATGCTGTAAGGAAAAAATAAATGAAATGTCAAAAGTTTTAAAAAGGAGTTACCATTAAATTTTTTTTAAGAAAGAAAATTAGAACTGTTAAAAATGTGAAGTGTGAGTTGTATTTTTTTCATGAATTTATATGTGTATTTTGTTTCAACTCCGAAAATAGTTGTAGCTATTTGAATCAAGTTGTACTGCATTTATAAATTATGCGGAGCCGATTTTATATGGCACGAGTAAATTAGTTTTATAGTATCGAGACGAGCTTTAGGAGTCTTCAACTTTCATTCTATAAAACTAAATGTAAATGGTTTTCATTTTAGACGGTCAGAGTTAAAATGATTGAGTTTTCTCTTTTCCTGATGGTTTAATGGAGAATAGTCCTGTTTCAATCGAATAGCTATCACTTATCCCCTGTGTGTTTATGATACCTTATGAAAATGGATTGTTTCGTTATTAACAATGGTTATTGCTTAATTGCCTGCACATTTTCCTTTGTAAGATTCATGAAGGCTATTTGGCCGCATTACATTGCCACTGTCCTGGACAGATATTCTCCACCCATCGTTTATACCGAAATAATCGTGTCGTTTACCTGTTGGCAAGTGTTAATGAACGTAAATCAATTAAATCTGAACGATAATTATAGACCGTTACGCTCGACGTAATTAACATAATTGATTTTTATTAATTTGAGGACTGTTTTTGATCTTGGGCACGGCCACCGTCTTTTTTAGCATTTTTCCCGAGTTCGGCAATCGCCTTAATTAATTAATTGCACGTTGCGGCCCGACGTTTGTGTGGTCCAGAAGACATAAACACCAGCCGTATAACGACTGGCGTTGGAAAAAATCCTGCCAAGGCCGCGACTTCGATTCCGTGCCGTGTGGTGGTTCGTCGGCGCACGAAACGTTGCATTTTGCTGCGTAGTTGTAGTGGCAGAGCAACTCCTCCAAGACGGCGATTAGCGTAATTAATTAACACCGAGCTTGGCCGATGACTGGTGCGGCTAATGGCTTATGTGCGTGTGTGTCCGGCCACAGTACATGCGGACTTGCAGATAAGCTGGTCGTAAACACACATTTATTGCGATTACTAATGCCTAGACCAGACTCACTTGACGTAATTGCAGATCCACTTGCGGACTTGTGGGGCTGGGGCTTTTTATTCCGGCTTCGTCTCGCTCACGGCTAGCCTGAACGTTCCAATAAATTATCCTGCAACCTCTGGACGAATGCGATGTTCGATTACGCCATTCGCGTGCATTTGCCGACGATAGCGGCTCACCATGTGTGAGAAATGGAAAAATCGCGGGTCAGGTCCGTTTGGGGTAACGACCCAAGTTAACGCTGCCGTCATAAAAGTAATGTACGACACACACATTTCACCCTTCACGCTATTGTGGTCGATCCATCGCGGATGGAGAGTGGATTTGGATTTTTTCAGGAACTTGCCATTGTTGGAAACTCTCTGTAAGTGTCTTCCAGGGAATCGGCCGTAATTTATGACCAAGTTGTACAAACTGCTGGGAATTTTTGTTTCTGATGAAACTTTTTTTTTGTATTTTAATCCTGTATAAAACAGACTTCGTTGACCTCTGTTGCGTAATACTATGAAGTGTATAGTCGTTAATCTCGATTTTTTGCATGCTTACACACAACACTTCATTCTATTTGTTTAAGACACAAAAAATTACGATGAGTTTTGCCAACGGCGTTCTAACAATTAAAATGTCGAAAGAAATGGGAATTTTCGCATAGTATCACAAGGTGATATTTGATACTTGGTTTTTTTATGATACCGAGTTTTCAAGAATGTCATACTTGTTCAAATAAGAGTTGGGCGTTTTTTTTTGTCCAAAAATTAAATGAAGTGAAATTCCAAATTGCTATACTTTATGCTGTGATTCGTTGAGACTAGATGATTCGATATGTCTACATTTTTTGTTCAAACATTAAAAAGGAAAACAAAAATAGAGTCACTGGTGTATTGATATTCCTACAAGATTTCATCTAGTGACACCAAATAGCGCGCGAAATTCAAAGAAGTTTAATTTATCAGTGTACAATGCATAAAGTTCGTACATTTCGCATGGTTTAATTTTGCCATGTGAATACTAATGACCTTAAATTTCTTATTACATGCAATGTTTTCGTTATGTTTTTTTGGGGCGAAAGGGAGTGATTAAATTCGATATGGGTTGTAAAAAGGGGAGTGTGATTTTTGGTTTGATTTGTATTGTCGATTTCTGTTCCATTAAAGATTACTTTAGTAGATTTCAGTAAATAAAAGTAGAGTAGGTAGTAATTTTTGCATCTAAAAGCACAAACTGCATTCTTTTTTAATTTGAAACCATTTGAAATTTGAAACCACCGTCACTTGTTTTAAAATACCCTTTACATAGTCTTCTTTTTAATAATTATTCATTTAACTCAACGCCTGCATGTAAGGCCGTTTTAAACACAACGAATACAATGCTTCAATAATTTTCTTGATTAGTTTTTTTTCATCCATCAGTTGGTTACAATTATTCGGAAGAATAGCAGCTGACATATCGCATTCAAAATATCTGAAAACCACCTGATTGTTTCAAGTTTCTTGTGTCTACTTTATCAAAAGATAAATACAAGGATTTATCTGCCTATAGTACTAATAATAATAAACTTGATGAATGATACGAGGATTGAACTACGTGATTCATACATAAAGCTGATTGCAATCCGCATTACACCAGCCGTTTTTCAGAAATGTCCATATTTTTTGGAATTTGTTTTTTTTTCCTCCAAAATTCTAATATAGTTTTTAATAACTACCAACATTCATTCGCGGGTTTTTTTCATTATTGTAACTCCACAATTTTTAAAATTTGTTCAACTCAAATAATTACATTTAAAAAAAAAAGAAGGTGGAAAGCCATGGTCGTGTAAAAAATTTAACATTTTTTATCTGAAAATCTGAACGTGACCTGGTAATTTACAGTTTAATAGCCACTCGAATTTAATAGAGGGAACAATCTTTATAGATTTTTTTTTAAATATAGGTTAAAAGAAGGGGAATATTTGAGTTTTTTACTTGTCGAGTACATAGAAAATGTTTACCCTTTTCATTTTAATAATACGATGGGAGGAAAAGTTTCATTGAGCCAATTTGGTTTTATAAGTCAAGGTTTTGTTGTTTTATTTTTAATTTTTTATAACTGTGAAATCTGCATTTTTTTAAAAGTTGGCAGCGTAGTTTTCGCGATCATTATTAGATTTTCAATAAGTGTAAATAAATGTTAAGTTTATATTGCAACTTGATGACACACTAATAGGAAGTACTACGTATTTTTTATGCTGAAAGCATTTTTATGAAATCTAATTTTTAAAAAATCAGTTGAAGTACTTTTATATATAATTTATCTCGTTTGGGCAATGTTAAATCAACGTTAATCAAATGCAAAATGATGAAACGAGGCGTAAAACAGATCTTACCTTGTTATTGCATCTACTTGGAAAGTGTATTTGTTTTGTGATGAATTTTGTAGGTGCACAAATATAATCTACAACCATGTTAGGTTATGGAGTAAGTATGAGTAATGACTCATTTTAATTATCAGTTTTATTGAATTTTGCTGCTAAAATTTGTGACAAGGAGGTTTCTGCCTTATGACTTTTCCTTTTCCTTATCTATCTGGTAAGGTATTTTTTTTTTTTTTTTGATTTGAACACAGCCAAATGCAAATCCGAGTTAAAGAGGTACCCACTCACTGTTTGTTGCGAGGTCAATAGAAGTTAGCCATATGCTTTATAACCTATATTTAAGAGTAAAAATGTCATACTATTACTCAATGTGCGACCACAATAATTAATTTTGATATTGGCGTATAATTACATTCATTAAGAACAGTAGATTTACATAAACACAATTTTAAATCCATAGCAATAGTTCTTCTGGTTTTATTTTGAATTATGACAAAACGGAGGAAGGAAAAATTCTGGATGAAGTTTTATGTTTAAAAATTAAAAAGTCGCAAAATTACAACGTTTTACATATTGCCCACATTTGAATCGATCAATGGTGTGTCAACTTTTTGGTTTGTCGACGTTTTTACTTGTTAACATTTTGGGTTAGCTACATTTTGTCCTGTTGACCTGTTGAATTTCGACTAGTGTAACATTTATTTTAACATTCGAACTGAGAAATTACAGATATTTGAGTTTGAGAGACCTATTTATGTTTGTAATGTTCGTAATTTCATCGTATTTTCATTTTTTGTTTGATATTGGGCATTTTTGAAAACTTGAGTGTTCATATTTTGAGAACAATTCACAATAAGAAAATTGGAAAAATATTTTTTATTTGGTTGAAAATGTAGTCCCCCTTTTTTTTGATTAAAATGCACTCTAATACAATGTTAATAGGTTCAACCTGTCTGTATTTTTTCTGAACATACAATGAAAGGTGTCTTTTTTCCTTATATCAGATCCGTTAATGCCATTTTAACATTTTGATGACAGAAATAAAAGAGTCTACCATCCCTCTGATGGATAAAAAGTCAGGATGGTCTCTACTGTCCCTGTTATTAAGTTTTTTAGTAAATGGTGTAGGAATTACTGGCAGCTAACTCCGTGTGCAAGTTTGGAAAAAATTATATACTTACCACCATATAAGTAAAACAGGCTGTGAACATGGTCTGAATTTCTTAGTTGTGATATATGATTGGATTGTAATATGTGCACATAACAGTTTATATTTACAATTCATATTCCATTGTAAAGAGAGCATCGCGAAAGTTGCTGTTATGGAAGAGAAGATTGTGCAACAGCAATAATTTTTCATCTGCTTGCATTAAGGCACGAATTTTGAAATTTCCCAAAACTTTTGCTATTGGAAGTACGCTTCCTACTTCATGACCAGCCTAGTGTTTAACTGTCAATCACCTACCTGTTAAAATATTCGGCTGTTTGATTCTGTTTGTCTAATTTAATTCAAACGAGGTAGTGGTGTGTGGAATCAGGCGTTTGAATAATGCAACAAGCGACGCCCTGGCATGAGACAGACACGTCGGTATGCGGCCATAGAAAGTTGCAGGCGTTTTAAAGAAAATCCGTACCCGAGGCTTGATTTCCATTTTCTTCCCAACCGACCAACCAATCAACTTGTCGGTGATAGTCCTGCAGTAATACGTCACAGTGGGAGACATAAATGCAACCCACAATCAGTCCAGGAAATGAGCTTGCATTCAGATCCGCTTCTGAAACAAATAACGTGCCAGGAAGATGGCTAAATATTGCATAGTCAGGATGTCGACGGGATTAAGAGTAGTCCACACTCCCCGTCTTAAGGCAACGAAGTTCGGATTAACTGGAAAACTTCTTATCACATAATCTGAAAATTTATAGATACTTAGTTCTACCAAGCCAGAGTTTAGCACTGAATTCGGGAATTTTTGTTCGTATTCAAAATTTTGAAATTTTGTAATTTGTATGATCATTTTTACAGGGTGTCTTATTTACTGTATACCAGAAAGTCGTGGATATTTTAATTTTTCAAAAAAGAGTTTGGATAAAAATCTTAGTTTTACAATTCTGAAAATTGAAAGACTTTCCAAAAGTCGTGATTCTAAAATTCTTCCTGAAAAGCTTGTCTTTAGAAATAGCACATCCATAGTTAAATTCCAATTTAATGGGTAGCTATATTGTTTATCATGCGAACAAAACTGGTATGGGAAACGGTTAAAAAAGTGAAAAAGTCGAGGACATGTCTCATTAATTCGTTAACGTGGTCATTGCGGTAAGTGTCTTAAATTGTGGTTGTTGATATTAAACTTTTTAAAAATCTAAAATTGCGAGACGTGTCAAACTGTCAACCGCAAGGAAGACGACGAACTTTTGGCAAAAAAAGGTAAACATTAGTAAAGTGTAGTATCTATATTGTTCAGGAGCGGTAACTCCGTTCAATCGTAAAATTCTCATTCTCGTACCATCTGTCATTCTTTTATTAAGATTCATTTAAATGATAAATGAACAAATAAAGAATAAGATAAATATTTTTCAGGATTATTGTGCAACTGTTGACGCATGGGGATATTTTTATAATACGCTTTTGATTTACTCAGTGATTATTAATACAAATTGAACATTTCCTCTTCTACAGGAGAAAAAGATTGTGGAAAAGGAAAGTGGTAGAAATACTTATAAGGATTTTCTTTAGTACTTAAGCATAAGCTTTTGAAATGAAAGAATGAAATGTGTTGATGCAGGAAACATTTGTAGAAGTGAGAGAAAAGAAAACAAGCAGTAGCATTACTTTTAACACATTAATATTAACCCGCATTGCAAATCCTCGTTTTATGTGGGTTTGACAGCCTCATGTTTGCTAAAAAGTATTTTTGTTTTATTCTATATTGAGTAGTATTTTTCAGTTTTTTTTCTTTAATTTTTTACTGACACCACCACATGTAATCAAAATTAGCATTTCAGGAGTCAAATTGATGATTTTCATTGTATTGTTTTTTTTTTAAGTTCTTGTTAGCTAGCTTTGGGAGTAAAATATAGATAATATAAAAAAAATATATATTTACAGCAAGTGGTTATAAATTACATATTGTTTACAATGTTAATGAATGCAAATATTAATGACTCGATTTTTAATTGTGTCTTAAAAAATCCGGCAATCCGAGTTTATAAGATCTTTCATTACAATCCAAATTTATTTTTAATTTAAATTTTTTTTTACAAACGTTTATGTACAGTTTTCAATTATCTTGTTTGTTAAAACTGAACTTTTTTAAAATTTGCTATTTAAACTTCAAACAATTAAATATAAAATTCATAAATATTAAGTAAATGCTGCACAACATACTTACTTATTAAATAATACTATTATGATTATTTGAACTATTTTGCCATTCAGAATAAATCTCTGATATTTGATCGACATTTTATCAAAAATGTACACTTGAAAATAATTAATTAAATAAAATTAATTACAATATCTATTTATAAAATATTTTAAAAAAATCGTAAAACAATTTTCATAACTTTGGGAATAGAAAGGTAGACTAATAACATTTTTGTGAAAAAAAATTAACGTCGGGAGTTTGTCTTTCGGACATAAGTTATAACTTACATGTGCTTCAGTCTAATTTTGACATTTTAATCTAATTTTGGCAAATTCTCGAGTGCCATTTCAAATTATTGTTTATTTCTACTTGTAAATGTCGCAGTTTAATCTGATATTGTCAGTTTCAACAGTAAATTGTTAATGAGTGGGGTTTTGTCACTAAACGTCGAATTGTCAGATTAAACTTGCCTTCTTTGAATCACATGGACAAAGGACTTGAGTTGATGTAGAATTGACAGTGGTATGTTATAATCACATGTTAAAGAGGATAGAAATCTAGCTCTTGATATTTAGTAACAAAACTTGGTTCATATTTGCATTAAACCAATTTTCATTAAAAAAAAATCTTGGCCTTTTTATAATTTCGTATGGTCGAATTTAAACCAAGAAAAGCAGTTCGAGGTGTAAACTGACTTTGTTCAATATTTACTGCCACAATAGTAGTCTATTTTACAATAAAAAAATATTTTTTCATTTGCCAGTTTTGAGTGAGATTAACATATTATATGATTTTTAAAATTTCAACATGTCTAATATTCTCCTTGAAGCAATATGGATCTTCAGGCGATGACAGTTTTTTGAAACTTGATATGCTAATATTTGAATTTTAAAATAAGATGATTAATATTAAGTGGATGAAAAATCTGCAATTGTAAGTATCTATGAGGTTTTTGGTACCTTTTGAAAACGTCATATTCATGCTTTTCTATTAAAACCAATTTTAATTAATTCTGTCGCTGTAACTAATTGCATTTATACGTGTATAATATCATCATTGTACATTAGAATTATTGAATATGGTAACAACAGTTCCGGAATTTTATAATTGTCTGGTGACACGCATTACAATTGGTTCAAGTTTATTGTGGGTAATTATATTTGATATTTAATGTCTCATTAAAATTTTTTAGAGGTGCTTTATTGTGCAATCACCTAATACCTTTCTTTTTTTTTTCAGGTGAGTATTACATTTTAGTCAACGAATTTTCCTCAAGTCACATCCTACGTCTATATTTCCATATTTCGCGACGACTTTCTCTTAGTGCTATAAGAAAACAAGGAAGGATAATTAATAAATAACATTAATAAGTTGAAGTCAGGCATGGTTCATTTAGTGTCCCTATCCATATTTTAATAATACCAGTCTTTACTTAATAGCAAGACAATAATTATCGTATTACTGCGTAAAATAATAAATCGCCACTTAGTTTTATCATCCTTGCCATCATAATTTGTTGGTGCGAATGTACTGGTCGTTTACATGATAATCTAATGCAGTTTTCGCTGCAGGACTTCAGAGGATCGTAAAATGTAAATGAAATGGATCTTCGAGTTTTTTAAATACTGTGTTTATGGCTAGATTGTTAATTAATTCTTTTGAATTATGACTGTCATTAATTCAATTAGGTATTGTTCAAACGGCCAATAATAAATCTGGTATTATTAATGTGGCGGTTTTTAAATTGTTGATTTGCATTGAATGCCAGAGAGAGAAATCACATTTATTGATCAGTATTTTTTCATAAAGGGCAGAAGTTTCTAACTTGTTGAAAGAGTTAAGATTTGCTTCAAAGGAAAAATGCTAAAAGTAATCCAAGCGTAATTTTTTTATTTGGAGTTTCCGCTACTTATGTCTTTCAACCTAATAACTTAACTGTTGACTTCTTAAAAATATTACATATTACAAGGTCGATTCACTTATCGAACTTTCCCACGTTCTAAATATATCTGTTTTGTTTGACGGAAAGACCAAAGGGCGCGCTTTCTGTGGTGTTGCTGAATCAAAAGGATTTCTTTGTGATTAACAATAATCTTGTCAGATGAATTAGTATTATTTTATTTTTGATGGTGTAATTTTCGTGACTTCCTCGCTTCGTCCGACTATCCCACATCAATAAAAACGACGAATAGTGTGATTTATAACTCCCTAGAGTACGTTTACAAACATACAGATCTCCTTAATTACATGCTAATTGCCATGGAACCTGGCGCCGTTGTGGAAGGATTAACAAGCCCTCCGCTTCCAACCGTGAATCATGTAATTTTATTGTCTTGGCTCGACCGAGAAGATACACCAACACTTAAGAATGTAGTATCGTGAAATTGGCCCCCCCATGGCCTCAACACCTCGCATCAGTCACGTCGGAACAAGAAAATTAGACTGGAATGCAACTGATCGCACGATTTTTGGACAATTAATTTTAAACACCGCACGATTGAAAGAATGACTCGATGAAGTGTCGTAGATTTATATGCGATTCCAAAAATTCACGTCAAAGTTGAATGGAAGTGTTCATGACATATCACTGGTAGAAAGAGCAGTAACATACGTAGTTTATAAGTAACTTATCCCAGTTTTTCCACTCATAAATAGCCAATTAAATAATTTTGAAAATTGTTTAGATAAATGTCTAATTATGAGTAATGTATCTAATTATTCTGTGTCGTGTGTACGCAAGGTAACTAGCCTGTAATATTTTAATGAACGTTACTTCCGGTTTACTCTGAACACTTTCGTGATGTACGATAACATTAAAGAAAATCGAAAGATGGTAGTAATCTGTATTAACTTTTTGAAAAATTTTGGATTTTTGATTTGTTAATATTAGATTATTCTGATTAGATCAGGTTAGATTAAGAAAATGAAAGATACGAATTAGTTAATTAAATATTTTCCGAAAAAAATAAAAAGAATATTAAGGATAACCGAAAATATTGCTTGAGTTTAGATAGATTTTTGAATTAATTTTTTGATTATCAAATTATCGTCATTGGTTAATCAAAAAGAAGATGTATTAAAGTATGGAGTGATTGGTACGCTTTAAAAATTTTGAAATCATCTTAACTCGGAACCGAAACCCGACCAGTTACTTATCATGTAAAATCCAAGCCCTTTAGTCGATCTATGAGATAGCTTTTCTCATTGCATTATACGTGAGTTTTTTCATTGTGGTAGCAATAGTATTCTTCATTGAGTCAAAACAAAATGCAGATAAAATGGTTCATGCAGCTCAAGATACATCAAATCATTACTCGATAATCTTCAGAAATTTTAGTAAAAAAATCGTAAAATAGTAGCTGTCTTTGATTTACACCTCCAGTAATACTTTTGGAACCGTAACTGCAAGTCACTATGAGATGAATTATGTTTTGAAGTAAAAGAGATTGTGATAATTTTATGACAACTCTGTAGTACTTGTCCCTATTTCTCTTTTTTCATTGCTTTGTTTTAATGTTTTCTTTTCCTTTTTTTACCTGCATTTTTTTTTCTTCAAATAATATTTCCTGTTCTCCCCTTCTTCGTGGTTGCATTCAGTTGTCCTGAGATAATTTTTTTCATGCTGACTTGCCATGGTATCAATTAAAATTAATTTTTTTGTTGTAAAGTCAGTGATAATAATTGAAAGACGGAAGAGAGATTCTTGCACTGAAAAAGTCCCAAGCGTTGAAAAGCAGAATGCAGAAGCAACATCACAATAATAATTATCAATAAATAATCTAGAAAATATTTTTTGTTACAATAAAATGCAACAATACAGTTGTTGCTTGGTTAACAATGTTTCATATTTCTTTTTGCTTACAGAAGAGACAGACTCCAGTATATAATAGAAATGTATGCCATTCAGTCTATAGTTTAATTTTCAAAAAAAAAATTTATAAATACAACATATTTTTCGAAAATTTGTAGTAATATTTTGATTTCTTCTCTTTCAATTACGAACACATTAAAATTTTTCCAATTATCTTTTTTTTTATCTTGAGTAAATTTTTCAGAAATATTTGGTTTCATAAATTAAAAAAATAATATATACTTCAGTAGTTCCTGAAATATTTTTTAACTAATACTATATGTAATAATACGATACAATACAAAAAAAGCTCATATTAACAAAAAAAACTATGTATGTGACAGTAAAAGTAAAATAATTAAGAAAATGCGCCTAGAATTTGGCACATTTCATCTTACAATTAGTGAAGTTGGATTAATACATAATTATTGCAGATGCATAAGAAAAAACGCTGAAAATTTTGAAGTATTGCTCTTAACGAAGAACCTAAAAACTAAATGGCTATTACGAAAGAAAATCGAATAACTCTGCTTTGTTTGTTTATTTTATGTTACGTTTTGAAACGTTATTTCATACCTACTTGTTCTTTATTTATTTATTAAGACATAAAGGTTTATTCTCGCGATTTTATACTTACCTCAGATTATTTTTATGATGTAGGTAACACAGATGTAAAAAAACAAGTCAATGACGATGACAGAAACCGTGGAATTT
>QDEB01107214.1:0-39632 GCA_004193795.1 Asbolus verrucosus | reverse complement strand
TTTTCATCGCAAAAGCATACCACGAAATGAATAACATTCAAAAAGCAAGCGTGTTGACTTTTAATTATTTTTATTTATTATCCAAACACTTGGCAGTAAAAAATAATTCATATTAATGATTACAAGGTTTCATTATCTCAAAGACAGCCGCCTTTCTACAGATAAATCTTAAAATTAAACGGCCCCACTTAATTGAAAACTATCCACATAAATCAATATCAGCCCTATCAGTTTTCAGCTAGCACCCTCTTTATTTTCAACTTTTTCCTTCCCTTATTTTTACGTACTTCAGTTTTACCGTGATTCGTCGTCAAATATTCATGGAAATATTCTCTCCCTTTGTGTATTTATGAGATGGGCTGGGGAAAATGTTGCCGGTAACAACAAGTCAAAACAATTCATTCATAAAGCAAAGTTTACAGGAACTTTTGATTTACAATATTCGTCTTTAATAACTTCTTTTCCATGCGGACTGTTTCAGTAATGCAATATATTTTGTTTAACTTTTTAACTATTGGCAACCAAAAAAAGCACAAAAATCGTAATGCTACCGCTGTTGACTATTGGTAACTTTATTACTATTACAATTCCGAGCATATTTTACTGTATGAAACATCGAATTAAAATTTTTAAAAAATGATTTGCCTCCACCCACTTGGCGGTTCAGCATTTGCGCCGGATGTTCAAATATCACGACGGATGTTGAGTGATGTGTAGACTTGATCTTCCGAATCTCTGTTAATAAATTTTCATTATTGTTATTACTGCTTTGGTGTATTTAGTATTGGCATAATAAGCTCAGTGGTACTGCCGGGGCTCCAGTTGGTGATGAATGAGTAATACAAATAAAATGTCTCTTTTGGTAAATTATTCAAGTTGCGGCTTTCCGCGACAAATTGCAGGCAATTAAATTAGGCGATAGCAAACGCCACAACGATCTCGTTTCTCATCCGTTTGCTTTAGCGAGGCGTATTTCCATATAATCCAGTCAATGCTGAGTTCCATCCTCTTAACTGGATTATAACCAAATTAGCGCTCTATTTGCTGATCGGATCTGTCACGGACCAGTCTGCGGCTCCCACGCTCCGCACTCGACAACATATGCCGAAAAACGAGATCAGACTGCTCTTTTACTCCTAATTTTAACGCCCGAGAAAAAAACATAATTTTAATGAGGTCTCTGTACATATATAAAAAAGAGTAAAGTAAATGTTGTAGATATCGTCTCGTTTTGTTTGCAGAAATGCACGGTAAAAAGGGACTTCCCACGCAATTTAATCGACACGGTACGTTTAAAAAAGGTCTTCACGACCCACTGTGATTGACAGCAACAGAATAAGATCGATGGAACCTTTCGAGCACACCAATTTTATAAGAATTATCGCAAATTATAAGGATCAAAAGAAGGATTATAGTGGTTACAGGGTCAAAAATAAAACTGGCGAAGCACAGGGGTGGGTTGATAAAATAAAAAATGCGAACAACAGCAGGTACATAAAATACAGTCCGAAACGTCTGCATTTATGCATAGCGTGACCAATTACGTGTGGACATTTTTTCAATGGGATGTCGTTTTGCCACACAGGAGAGCATTCTGCTGATGTTACACTTAATTTAACAAAATCTCCATAATTACTTTTGTGATTATATAATTTTATTGCACTTTCTAACTTCACAGATTTGGCAGTTAGTCTTCGCGGGCCAAGTCATAATTATTCATTTTCACGGAGAACAAATTTTCCAAATTTTTAAAAACATCAAATTCCCGCTTGAACTAACAGTACTGAGGCTTCATATTCCACTCAATCAATTTTTAATTTACAAATCAAAACACACTAGCACAGCTGCTTGTCAGATGAAATGGTTTCAAAATATTACAATCTGACATAAAAAGGTTTTATTTTAAAATTTTCTGTCAAAAGAAGGGCATATCCCGCACTTTTTATTCTCGTAACAGCTTAAGCTGTTGGGAAAAATAAAATTTTTACGTGACATACATAAATGACAAGGGAAGATTTAAACTTGCACTTAGGGGGCTAATAAAGCATTGTATGCATCTGTTTTATAGACGTCTACAAATTGCTGTTGGCAAGAATAAAATGGTCAATCTAATCTATTTACTTTCATGCCATGTTGATTTTACTCGTGTAATTTTGCAGACATTAAACGCAAATAAATAACAAAATGGACAGTACTTAACAATCACATAATACCTCGCATCGCCGGTTTAATGTAAAAAACGATGCATAAAAATGTGTAAAACAATACCTCGATCCACAAAAATGCTACATCACATGTTACAGTATCTAGCCAGGTATATGAAACTCCCAAACGGCACTTAGTGGCCTAGTTCCAAATCCTTTTAAGGGATGCTTTCACGGATAACATGATTTATTGCACATGAAATTGCGTGAAATTTTATATAATAGTCGATTTTACGGCAAGGGGACGGTCTAAATGGTCTTTTATGATTTATATTCGAATTCGATATGTGGGAAGCAAACAACCACAAAAAAATAACAAAAAACGTAGGTACCCACACGCTACAAACTGCTATATGTAATTAACGATTTAATTATTTTGCGGAATTAACATCGACATGAAAAGCCGCAAGATTACAAACACATGGTATAATCCGTCAAATCGTGGTGTACGTCTGATGTGTTTGGAAAATAATCAATCAAGGAACAACAAGGGGGCGCCTTATACAGTAATTTGAGGCCGCAAATCGACCGCACAATTAGGTAATACCCTACAATGAAAGTAAAATTTAATTGATTCCGAATTTTAAAACTGAAATGTGCATCTATGCATATACTGAAATAAAAATATTAAAACATCTGTTCGATTTCTAATTTCGCTAGAAAGATATAAATATGAAGTAAATAAATATCTACAATAATAATAATAAAAAAAATTTAGTGTGGCCTAGGCCTAATCAAAGACTGTAGCGCCATCCTGCGTCGATTGTGCACAGATCTTTAGGCGCTTCTTGTCAATCTGTCAAATCTCTTCCTGTCAAGTTCATAACCTAATTATGTGACAAGAAATCTGCAAAAAATAAATAAATACGGAATATTTATAACAATCACACTCGACAATGGATAAACCGGGCGATTTGGAAGTGAAATACCAAAAACTTGCCACGGAATATTCCAAAGTGCGTTATATCTGCGTAATTTTTGGGAGGGCGGATCCGCTATTATCAATTTAAATTTTGCAGGTGAGATCACAAGCAACTGTGTTGAAAAAAGCGGTTTTAGACGAGCAGGGGAAGAATAACGAATTAAAAGACACAATAAAGAAACATGAGCAGAAGATAAGAAAGCATGACCAAGAAATGGAAAGTTTGACATTTCGCAATGAGCAGCTAACAAAAAGGATCTCAGTGCTACAACAGGAACTCCAGATTAACAGTCATTCTAAAAAGAATAAAAACAAGAGTTCGGAAAATATTATTCAGTCAGATACAAGTGTCTTAGATGAAGAATTACAAAAGAAAATCCTTGAAAATGCTCAACTTGTTAGCAGTGTAAATATTTAGTGAGCATAATCTTTAGAAATTTACAATCTTTTTTCATTGTAGATGGCAGATAAAGACTTTGAATTGAGTGATTGCAAAGAGAGAATAGTGTGGTTAGAGAGGAAACTGGACAACTTTGAAAAAGAAACCCACGAGAAAGAATCAAAATATTTAGAAGAAATAACAAAGTTAAAAAAAACAAAATTTGAACTTGAGAAGAAACTGGAAGAAATCCAAAGCGTTGATCTGTTGAACAGTGACATGGCTGTGAATAAATCAAATGATAGTCAAGAAGAAGTATTTTCATCATCCACGTTAGTTTCTGTTTAACAAAAATATGTATTTCAGGTCACTTATTGGAAAGAAGAAGTGGAGAGGTGGAGGGCTGAATGTGAAGTTCTTCGCTCTAAACCAGAATCAAATGAACAGTTGACTGAGTATTATGAATCTCAGCTAAGGGAAATTTTGGAGGCTAAGCAACTGGCGCAGTCAGAGACTAAAACGTTATTGGGAGAAAATGTAGCCTTATATTCACAACTAGAAAATTTGATATTGGTCAATAAAGAGCTGGAAAACACCTTAGAAAAAAGCAATGAAGAATTACTAACAACTATAGAAAATTACAAGAGTCAACTTGACGCTATGACTGAACATCTAGCCGCCCAAAATGATAAAATTACAAAGCAGTGTGATGAAATTCAAGCACTAAAACACAAAATTGCAACAAAAAAGTGAGTGTTTCGGCTATAATAAATTTGGTAATATATAATTATTTATAATTTTATTGACATTGTATAAATTGTAAGAGAATGCAATTATTTAAACTAGCGTATTTATTTACATATTTACAAAAAAATTCTAAATAAATTATTGCACAGAGCTAATGTATATTTAATCTAATCTAACAGCAAAAGAAGATCCACAAGAACATCCTTGTTCAGCTAGCGGATTATTGACAATTCTAAAAGACGACTTTATCAGTTCCTCTTGATAATCCACCGTTGCCCCTCTTACATAATCCAAAGAAATTTGATCAATCACAACTTTAACTCCATTTCTTTCAAATACTCTGTAACAACTCAAATTAATTTAATCGAAGAAAAAGTTACAGCAATTTACTTATCGTCTTCATTAACCTTCGAATCTAAATCAAATTTATATTGAAAACCTGAACACCCGCCACCATCAACACTAACTCTCAGAAACTCAGAAGAACTTTTTGTAATATTTTTTAAACGTTCCACGCATGTATCGGTTATAATTAATTCTGGTTTAACATGCTCCAATGGCTTTATTATGGGGTTCGAGTAATTTCGATGAATGTTATTTCTTACATTGGAAATTTCTAAACTAATGAGCCGCTGCAAACGCCACATTATGATTAAGATAAGGTTATGTTTAGACGCGATTTTGACATTTGGGCAGCTGGGATCTGTGGCTAAAGTTACAACCATATCGATTGATAGGTTATACTTTTATAACCTCATTAATTTCACGTTTTTTAAGTTTTTTATCACGACCGACTAAATTTTAGTAAAAGTTATTACAATGGTTGAGCAACAGCGGCAAAGAATTGAACAAGAAATGACCAAAATGGTTAACGAGCTAGATTTGGAATATTTACGTAAAATGCAGGTACTTTTCCCTCAAACAAGCCTCTCAAATTTGTAACATTTTTTTTACAGGCAAATATGCACCGGTGTGCTGCTAAATGCTGTGATAATCGTGAAATATCGCTGGAAAGTGTTCAAAAATGTGTTGAAAATTGCGCCTCTTCCTTAAACTATGCCCAAAATTATGTACAAAAGGAGCTCGAACAGCTTCAGAATAAATTACAGCGTTGTGTCATGGATTGCAATGATGAAATCAGAGTCAAAATGGGTCCGAATCCTACGGAGGCAGAGGTGATTATTACCGCTGAATGACCTGTATATCAAATTTTCTTTTTCAGATAAGCAAATACACAGCACTGTTCGAAAATTGTGCAAAAAATTGTGTTGATAAGCAAATTTCATTTATGCCATCACTGTCACAACGAATTAAAAGTGAACTGGGGAGAAATCAAGTATGAAATTACTTAAATAGTTTATCATTTTTTTAGTAACAGAATCAAATAAAAAACAAAATAGGATTATTTTAATGTTTTGATCTTAACTGGGATTCCCCTCGCAACGCATGCAGCTCTAGTTACATAAAAATTCAACAGATTAGACTTCTTTGCCATACTCAAAGCTTTTAACAAATCAGGCTCATGAGGATGACTATTATTCGCTTCAGTTTGATCCTTGGAGAAGTCAACTGGAAAATTTTAATAGAAGCAATATTTTTAGAAAAATATCAAATTACCTTTTTCACCCTTCACCCACTTGCTTTTATCTAAACATTTCCAATGAGTTTTATTAAAATTAGGAATCCAATGACTCAATAGTTCCGTAGTTAGTACATCTGTATCAAGATCAGTAACTTCCCAAAGCATTCCAACAATACAAGGGCTAAAATAATGTAATAATAAAATTACAAACATTAAAAATATAAACAAACGGTGATAGTTACCTGCAAGCAATTAGATATGTTTGGTAAGTTCCAAACATTTCCGTTTGAGGTCCAACTTTGGCTAACTTTGTACTACCACAACCAAAAAGTAATACGACTGCATTAATTCGAATCCGCTCGATTTTTTGCATTGAAAAAAAATGGACACCACTTCCATGTCCATTATAACTAAACAAATATAAACTATTTTGTTGACGTCTGAAATTAAACAACTTACGAAAAAATATCGGCAGAAACCAGCATTTCTTCAAACTGTTCTTCAGTGGGTTTGCAGCCAGCTATTCCCTTCCACCTCGGTGCCCAATATTCAAAGAAACTCGTGATCCGGTTCTGCATATTTTTCAGGTCTAAATCGGGATTGACAATGAAAGTTCCATTTTCAGGTTTCTCAACAATTTTAAAACCATTTTTAATGGTTTCTTTATGTTCTTTAAATAAAGCGTATGCTAAATGTAATGATGGTAATCTTGACACAGGCACATCAATCAGTACATCCATCATTTCCCAAGGGAAACAATCCAGACTCTAATGTTAATATTTTTTATTAGCATGCTATAAATAATAATCAGAAAATCTTACATCATCGATAATTAAAATGAGCGGATGTCTTTTTTGATCATTTAATGCCAACTCATCAGCTAAATTTCTAATATAAACAGCGAGATTTTTTTGTAACTTTTTGTCGAGAGGAATAATTGATTGAATCGCCTTTCTTATTTCCGTTAATTTTAAATAGTTGGCACCTTTAATTAAATAATGTACAATAGTTCGAGTTTTCTCATCCAAATTAACTGAAGGGACCCTAGAATATAGGCTTAAAATATTATCTAGATAAATGCAAGGATCTTACTCATTTTTGAAAAATTCTTTGATTTTTTTTTGTATCTTAATATCTAGATTCTTATTAATAAATTTGCCAATCATTAAACATCTCCACTCCTTTAAATATAACTCTTGTAAATCTTTAACTAACATCTACAAAATTGTAAAATATAAAAAATGTAATGAATAACAGTTTTAATTTACTTTTAAACGGTTATCCACTAACTGTCTCTTTGTAAAATAGTTCTGTTTCTCAGGTACATCTTTAAAATGTATTTGACCTTTTGAGGCTACTAGTGTACTTCTGTTAGTAGATATGATGGACTGTATTTCATTAACTAATTCCACTGGAGAACCATTAACAGAATCTTTAGGCACTTCGATACTAACACAAAATGGTTTCGGTTGATTTGAACCACAATTAAAAACAGATATATGTAAAGGATTTGTGTAATACTTCTCTGAATCTATTTCTACGTTTTCTTTGGGGTTAAAACATGGCGTTAATTGTACTATTGTCCACTCTATAACAAAGTAATATTAAAAATAGTCAATCTGATCATCAAACTACCTGAAGGCATCTCTTTGATTTTGTTCAACATAACATTTACACTATCATCTACTTTTGCATTTGTACAATTTGAAGACACATGGTTTTTCGACAGAGATAACTGAGCATTCTCTGATGAAGTTAAAATTTTCTCGAAACGTAGGACAGCTTTAAGACGTAAACCAGGCACGTGCGATTCGACTAGATGATAAATTGCTTCTAATTCATTAGTTTTAATACAATTAAGCGCTTTAAATCTTTCTACTCCTGAAAAATGACATGTTAAATGGATAGCGTTAAAAAACTCGAATTACTGTACTTTGATGAATTGGACCGGCAGGATAATGCACATTTCTAAGTTTGTCTAAGATTTCCGCTATTTCTTCACTATTTTCCTTATTTGCCATGAAGGAAATCTCTTTTTACTTGCACTTACAACAAATATCAAAAATTCAAATATTTTGACAGTTAATGACGCTGCACTTTGGTGATTTTGTTCATATATAATGGCAAACCTGACAAGGTCATCTATGAATTAATTCAATCAATTTACATTCATTTGTGCAGACAAAATTGACCAATAATAACTTTGAGTAGTGATACTTAAAATTATACAATAAAAATCGTTCTTAAAAGTGACTAAAATAATTATTATATTTTGATCTTGAATTTGAACAGGAGCGGTTGGCACAACGTATGAATAATAACATTGTTGGCGGTAAATTTAAATTATTTAAGACAAATGCATTTTTTTAGATGTATTTAACAGAACAAATCACATGTTTACTTGCATTTCATGCAGAGATACATCTACTAAATTGTTCTTATCTAAGAAGGAGCCGAAATATAATCCAGACATATTTGTAGGTTTGATAAACATATCATCAAAACTATCCAAACAGGTGGCTTCACCTAAAAGGATCAATTTTTATTAGATAAATAATTTTCTGAAAACTTTTTCAGTAACTTACATTCATCCACAATACATCTTGACGAAAAGAGATTATTTTCGATGCTGCCATATAAATAAATCTCAATACAACCCAGCTCTTGCAAAATCTTAAAAATATGATTTAGTTAATTTCCCACAATATTTTTGCTGCACTCACCTCCAAAAGCATATAAATATCTACTGGTTTAACGTAATGAAAATGTTCACACAGAGTTAAAAATGGAATGTTTGGAAAATCTGCACAATAAGAAAGAATTATACACAGCCATTCATGAAACAGTTCATCATTTAATGAACCATCCAATTTGGTCCAGGGTTTTAGTTGTACTCTCAGGGGATCTGTTGACCTACAATAACAAGGATGAAATTTCCAAAAGAAAAAAAATGCGAGGATCATACTTGAGTTTCTCTTCGATCAAAAATTTTAATTTCTTAGTTTCATGTTTCTCCTTTGATTCAAAAATTTCTTTTTCCTTGCAAGTTAACATAAAAGTTTCAGTCAACCATTCTGATTGATAATCATGATGCACGTAAACAATGCAAGAAATTCCAGTTCTTAAAATTACACCAATGTCAGTTAAGAATTGTAACAACTTGGTTAGATCTAATTCACATTTATAGAAAAATTTTGCCTAAAATATTACACAGAATATGGGTGCTTTCGTATAATATTCACGAACTACCTTCAATTCATGCGCAGAAACGCCAAATTCTTTTTTATTTTTGATGAAATCAATTAAATCTTCAATAAATTTGATGTCGTCTTCAGATCCATTTACATCTTCTATATATTTCACAATTTTCTCGGTTTGGGGTTGTTCAACAACACTAAAAGCAAATCGAGTTTTATAAACCAACTGTAATCATGACAATAATGGCCTTACTTTTTGGTTACTTTTTTGATTTTGTCAATCTTTGATTCATCGTTCAAATGTTTTATCACTGAAGTATTATTTAATTCTTCCAAATCTTCAATGAAGAATTCTTGTAGTTTTGGATATTGCATTATGAAGTGTTCTTTCATTTTCTCGATGGTCTCGTTGTCAGTATCCAACTCAGGAAATCTTCCTTCTGTTAAAAGCATAATTAAATCGGTGATGTGCGGAATTTTTCTGTTTTCTGTATCTTCTCCTTCTGCCATCATCCCTTCTTTGATATCATCTATCGAAGGAAAATCACCTTCCTGGGCCTGTTTGATGCAATTTTCCATTCCACTTGTATAATTTTTATTGAAACGGGATATACGAGTATCGGTTTCTTCTACGTTACTGCCAATTTCCTCCGATTTTTCGATTTCCCACAATTTAAATCTATCTTCAAAAGAATCTGGAGATTCGGTGTTTGCGCAAACCTTCTGCTGTTGTATAGTTTGTATTGCAAAAACAATTCTGGAAAGATTTTTCATTAATTTTTTTTGATCATCTGCCGCAATATCGTCCTCAATGTTATCTATGAAAGTTTTTAATTCTTCTATTGAATTATTATCTTGTGCAAATTTCTTCAGATCAGCAATCATCAAACAGATGTAATTGTTGACTTCTAAACTACAAGAACTTTCCAACATCTTCTTGAAATTCACTTCAAGATTGCCTTCGAGCAAATATGGAACCCTAAAAATCAAATGTCTGACATCGGTTTTGATTTCTTCAATATCTCTTTCTGATTCTTTCAAGTTTTCGTGTTGATCTTCTAGAGGAACTACATCGTCTTTGTTTCTCTTATTCATTCCACTCATTCTTTCATGAATTTTAATCAAATACAGTCTGAAACGTTTGGACAATTCTTCAATCACTTCACTGTGATCGTCTATTTCCGGATTTAGGATGATACCCATTTCGGGGATTTCAAAAACGAAAGTCGCTTTTTGCCAAAAACTAATCAATTCGTTGTAAGACGTGAAATTACTGCTCTTAGATCCTTGACCAATTAGACTGACGATATTTTGATAGGCTTCAAGATACATGGTGACAGTGTAAGTTGAAGATTTCGCAAGATTATACAAATGTGAAAACTTCAAAGGAGTATGCCAATTATTGGCAACATTTTTCTCTTCGTAATTCTTATTAATCACCAAAAACTGACCCTTTTTCATATCAGCAACAGCAATTCTAATCAACTCATCCGAAAATCTCTTATAAATATGAGACAACTGGAATGCCCACCCCACAGTGTTTTTCTTACACGCCATGGAACAATGCACAACCGACTTGATGGTATCCTTAGTGATATCTTCAACGATCTTAGGAGTGGGATATAGAGAAGAAACACTTTCATCTTCAACATTCTGCAAAATCACCTCAAAAAGTGGGATGTAAGGGTCTGAGAAAAAATCAACAGTTGCGATATAGCCCAACAGCAACAACTCAATTTCTTTTCTGTGTTTGTATATGTATGACATTAAATAAATGAAAGATATGTACATCTGAGAATCTGTGATCTTAATGTCGTATTTATATCGATTATGAATTTGATCGAAATATTTGGCGATTGTGTCAGAATTCAAAAAATTTTCGACATTGGTTTCCATAATTTTTATGATTTCGTCGCCCATTAGTAGTAAGTAGATTCTTCTTTGCACAGCTCTTGCTGTTTTATTTTTGCTTTTTGGATAGAGTCTGTGCAGCACGTCTCTTATAATATTGTACGGAATAAATTGTTTTTTAAACACTGGACAGAGAAAAACGGAAGCAGCTCTGCAATATCTCAACAACTGATCTTCTTCTTCATCCCAATCGACCCTGATCTGTGTGTTGGTTTTCATTATCGCCTTATCGATTGCATCGTAATATTCCCTAACTCGTTTCGTTCGCGGCACTATGATTTTCCTCACCAACTTCTTCCTCGATGTTTTCTTTATTATAATCGACTGGACGCTCGGTTTTTTGATCGTTTTAATCGGTTTTAGATAGACTTTACGTTCCGCAGCACCTCCTTTGACCAATAGATCGTACTGAATCGGTTGAGGTAAGACCGTATCCAATTTTTCTCTCTTTAATCCCGTGACTTGTGACTGGATACTATTTGAAGCTCTACTGTCTAATTGACCATTCCAGATCCAATTGCGTTTGACGAAAGTCCAAAGAGAAGAATCAAAACCTGCCCCTCCCCTTCGATCCCCTGGAATTTTACCATTATCATCTTCAACAGCCCCCTCAAATGTTTTAGCTTTTAACGTTTCCAGCATGTCAGGTTTTGTATTACAATCTTCTATGGTAACGCAATGACCATCCAATACTTTACGTTTACCCAGCGGGGTATTTATGCAAATCCTCAACATTTCGGACCAATAAACTTCTACGTCGCTCCCCGACTTGAATTCAAACGTTAGCTTTTTATACTTTTTATCCTCGATTTTGTTATAACCTGGTTTGCTGGTGCAAGTGTCATAGAGCGAAGCTTTGTGATTTAAGTAAATGAAGACTTGATCCTTTTCTTTGTAGTTTCGAGGACCCAATTGCAATAAGCCGACATAGCAGAGGTGAGACATTATCTCGTAAATGCTATGAAAGTATTTTCGTTTATGAAACAAAACGTTTCGGACACTCACCGGGAGATATTTCAGCAAAAAATGTCTCTTAATCGGGTGTTTTAGATAGGTTTCAAATTCGGGTATTTCAAATGTGACGTTGTATATCTTAACGAAAACTGATAGAGGCATCCTAAGAACAATATCGCAAGCTAAAGCCCAACCTTTGGGAAAATTGTTATGTAAAGGTAACGACGGAATGAACATTTTCCAACTAATTTCGTTGCGATAAACAGGAGGCATTTCTGTTACATCAGTAGGTGTCACTTTAATCTTTAAGCTCTTGCACAGATCGAAGATTTGTCTGTTGTTTAAATATTCAGCGTTTGATAATTCCCGGATTACATAAAATAAGTATTCATGCAAGACCCTCATTCGTACAAATTTCGGGCTATAACCGTACATTTTTCCGATATTTCTGTTAAATTTACAGTTGGGATCTATTTTGTTGCCAGTCAGTTGCTTCAGTTCGGTTATGCTATCTTTAACATCGGTGATGCTGAAAGGGGATTCGACTTTTTTCTTCACTTTGATGGTTTTATTCTGGTTTTGAGACGTACCAACGTAAAATTTTAATTTTAGTTGGTCTATGGTCGACCTAATCAGACTGTGTTCTACGACGATGTATGGAACACAAACGAAAGTCTGGGTGCGAGTCATGTTCTTTCCTGTCATCACGAGTTTGAAAATTTTGATATATCCTTCCGTTACCAATTTGAAGATGATTGAGTTGATCGATTTTTTACAAACTTTTTTGTCGTAACCTTCTTGGCCTTCTTCACTTCTGACGTACTTGAACAACGTCGCTACATCTTTAACGATAGTTTCGTTATATACTATCTTCAAAATTAAATTGGCTCTGTTGATGTATCTTTGCGTCAAGCTGACGTCATTTGAGGTGTACATAGCTCCAAATTCCACAAATTTGACCGGTTCAGTCGAAGCGAAGATTTCTGTTTTTATGCCGTCTTCACCCAGTTCGCTCAGTTTCAAAATCGGATTGGGCCCCATGAATTTTTCCATGACGATATTATTTGCCAGTTCCACTTCGATTTTTGATTCGACTTTGAGTTCTGGGACATTCTCCCTCTTCTTCTTACCTTCGGAAATCATGATTCTATCGAAAACGTTTTTCAGTCTTTCGATCGTGTGGTTGCTGAAGTGACCCTCGTTGAACATGGCCTCGAAAAGATAAATTTTAGACACGGAATCGACGTAACTGCCATCGTTGTGGGGGTTGCAGAAGTTCTGGTCGATATCAATGACGCGGTGTTCGTGAAACTGCTTGGTAATTCTTGTTTCTGGTGTGACATTTTCAATGTCAAAAATTATACAATTGTCGACTTCAATATTTTCGTTTATTCTAATTGTGGATAAATAATCGTAAATGATCTTGCCGAAGCCGCTTTGGAAGAGTTGAGTTGCTTTTGAAAAGTCGTCTCTTTTCAAAAGGTAATCGTCCCATTCGCTTATGTAATGCGCAAATAAGTTGCTTTGTATCAACAGAAGTTTGTCTCTACCTTTAATGACGATGTCGTAAATTGTCAATTCTTCGGAAGTGGCGTCCACCGTCTCCGTTAGAAACGAAGTGCAACAAAATTGTTCAAACTCGAGAGTAAAATGCGTCTGAGCTGGAACCATTTCTGCACACGTTTCTGGTTCTGAATAAAATTTAACAGAACCGTCGTCCACTTTTTTCTCGTAGCCTTTCAATGCTTCGGCGACTGTCTCGCTAGTAAGTTGATAAATTATTGGCTGTGCTTCAATTTGATAGTCCGGGTTGTTGAAACATTTTGCATAAAACCTGTAATGGTCGCAATTGGTAGAAATCAAAATAAATCAATTTATCGGTAATCTGAAGTATATGGTCAACTTCGCCTATAACAAACTTTTTTAGTTTAAATATATACAATCTATATTTAAATAATATAAAAATATCTTGGATAATGAACGTATTTCGGCTATAATGAACTTTTTCTGTTATTTTTTTTATCAAAAGAAAATTTAGAGTAAATTATACTAAATGAACTAATTTCTCTCTGAAAATGTTTCAGTACGACTTTTTTAAAATTGCTATATTATCTCGTAATTTAATAAAGATTGAATAAAGACTGGTACTCATACAAATGAATGTTTCAATTGACTCTTATAACATATTACATCAGTAGATGAAAGGATAGATCTCTTGATCACTATACGTAGTGTATCATGGGAGACAATTTTTTTTCAACAAAAAATTGTTAATAAAAAATATTCCAATTTGCATTAGATGTAATTTTAAAATTACACAAAAAAATGAAATAAAAGTGCAACTTGAACTGTAAGTTGAAGTCACTTATATAAATTTAAAAAAACGCTTCAAGATCAGTAGTGGCACCAGAGTGTGAAAAATGTAAAACAATATATTTTAAACATTTTTTTTTTCTAAAACCAATTATTGACTCCATTTATATAGAATTACAGAATTGCAGAATATTTCGCGGTTCACAATATCAAATGTTTATTTATTCTTTTTTTCCATCACATTGTCTCAACAGTTTTTTTAACTATGTGCTATTCATCCGTGAAAATGTTGTGACCTTAAACCCATACTGATTTATCACAAAATTTATCACAAAACAGTATAAATGATAAATTGCAATATTGGCACAAACGTTTCAAGGTTACAACGCTTTCACAGGTGAATATTCTCTATATCAACTCACTTAAGAGACTGTTGCCTTCCTAAGTCAATCTTGTTGCTATCAATCACATTTCTTAAGAGCAATTTACGAACAGCCATCCTCACTGAATAGAAATCCATTTTCAGATGATCATAAATCTCTTGTATTGTAACACCGACTTTCCCAGTAGACAGTATATATAGAAAAATGTCTCGTAAATACTCATAATTAATTAATTTATGGCCAGCAGAGTCACCTATGAAATAAATTTATCACGACTGTAAATATGCAAAAAATAAATAAAAAATATTACTTTTGGTCTTCTCATGTTGAACTTCCTTGATATCTTTGGATTCCATTATCGCTGTTACGTTTGCTAAAGGGTCAATCATTCGTAAAATTTTAACTTGTCTCTCTTTATATCCAGATTTACGCAAATATTCATGTTTGGTCGCATTTGGGTACAACTTGCTGTATGGATAAGTCTACAAGACAATATACAGTGAAGTGTAAATGATATGATGCACAGCCACTTACATAAACTTTGAAAAATCGACGAAATTCCGACGTTTTCAATAGTTTAATAATGGACCTATGTCTGCCAAAAATTTTTCTGAACTCCTGCAACTCGATTTGATAATTTGGCCTTTCTCTGAGCAAATTTGCAATTTGCTCCATGATCACAATCTGTTTGGTTTTTCTTTTGCTATAGAATCTTGATAGGTGAACTAAACCACCAGAAATGTTTTGTTGCGAGGCAAAAGACTTCACATAGAAGAACTGACTGACTATCAAAAAATTCTGTGCCAGCACTTTTCTGTTGTGATAGACACTTTTGTTATCATTTAGTGTGTAATTTAGTGACATTTTGCCTTGAGTTAGTTCACCCTGCTCTCGAGATCGCCCTATTCTCTCCAACATGCAATATTCTAGATCCAACAATTCTAAATTTGGATCGGTTTCTTCATTGATTAAAGCTTTGTTGCGCAATGTTTGGTCAGCCACAAAAACTAATTTTTGATCGTATCTGCAACATTTTCTAATGTTTAAAAACGTTAACAAAAACTGATTTAACTACAATTTTATGGTTTTTTCCATCGAAAATCTCCTGACTCCATTATTTTCTTTTCTTGTATTGAAAGTTGAACAAGATCCTCGAATTTCTGTACCGTTAACAGACGCCAATGGGTAAATATCCTTAAATTCTATGAACTGCAAGAATGATCATTAAAAAAATAAAATAGAAAATTATTTGCTAACTTACAGGTTCCACAAACACCCCCGAATCTATATCCATATATTTACAACGATCAAATGAAATTAATTTCTCGCGAGGCTCTTTTAATATGTAGAAATTTATGCGTTTATTGTTACAAATCATCCTCCATAAACGATCGGCTACAGCTTTACTGATATTGTTAGGAAAAACACTTTTCAAGCGCTTCCAAAACGCTAAGAATATTAACATTTTAGTCTAAAAATATGTAATAATTCTTTCTTACCTTCCAGAGTTATCCCATCCAAACCTTCAAGTGCGATTTCATCCACTACATGAAAACTTAAATCTTGTTTCTTAGAGGCTTCATAATTGCACTTCTTTTCATCATTAAAAAACAAATCAGACTTAAGATAAGAACGATGCATCAAATACACGTTACCATACTCATCAACTTTACTAAAATGCAACTTTCTTTTCCCAAGAACATCCTGTTTTTTTTCTTCTGAATCGACCGGTTTTGAAATTTTTGGTTTTCGAGGTTTTGTCATTGACTGGCTTAAGTAATAAAATCTTCTACATCTTTTTGGGGCAAGAGCATCAGTTTTATATAAGAATTTACGTTTCCGAGAGATTAATGGTCTGTTTGAAGGCTCCAAAGGCAGTTGGGTGTCCAATTTGGTAGCGCAACTTTTAGTCTTGCTTTTCTCACAACTCGATACAAAATATTTTGTAAATAGTTCGTATTCTCCTTCGTCTGAACATAAACTATCTCCGTCAGAAGAATTACTGGAAGATCTCTTCCTTTTCAACGTTTCTGAAGAACTTTCTTCGTTGTTTTCGACCAAAGTCTCCATTTTATTGTCTTACTGATTAAAAACCACGATTTTCAATAAAGTAATGCATAATTTTTCATAATCATCACATAAAAATCTAAAATTAACGCAATCATAACACCAGATAACTCATAACACAACCTAATTTCAGGTTATGTTTGGTGGAGCATAGAATGAGAGGAGAGGTGGGAATAAAATTTGTAGCGTTGCCAAGTACTCTCCTTCTTATCAAAAGAGAGTCATAAAATATTTTCGAACTCCAGTCATCAGCTTTACTAGCAAGTAATTTTAAAAACATTATTAATTAATTTGCAACATTTCTACATTTAAATCTAAACCTACATCTAAATTTAAAATTACCTTGAAATGTGGCAACGTTGCACTAGTTCCTTTTTTTTTCTTGAATCATCTGTCAAAATTTTGTCTAAACGTCGCATTACACTATCAAACAATTTACAATTTTAATTTAATAAAAACGAAAAATTCATTGTTAATGGATGAATAGTTGAGAAAAAATATGAGCAAAAACATGTTTAAACTTTTTTTACGTCATATATCAGCTTTCTGGAGATGTTAATTACATAACATTCAAAATTTTTTTCTTTTATTTTCAACAAAAATGTTTTAAAATGGACGAAGTTCTATTTAGGAGTTCCCAAAGACTTGAAAATTTACAAGTGGAAGTTTAATTGTAAAAATAATTAAACCTAATAGCTGTTTTTGCAGGTGCAACTGAGTTTAGCAGCTTCCCAAAGTAAAGACATTTTCCAGCAATATTCCCAGCAAAGTAAGTCTGTAATTTTACAAGCCTGGAATAGCCCATATTCAACAAATCTTAAAAGTAATGTGAAGGAGCTATGGCAATATATTTTAAGTTTGGGGCTGAAAGTTCGACAAGAAATTTGGAACCATGTGGACCCTCAAAAGCTCTACTACAATTTAGTCAAAGTGTTTTGGAAGAAGTGTAACTTTCATCTCTGCAGTAACAGGAATTGAAAATTAATAAAACTATTTTAGGGACGAAACGAGATATTTGTTTTCTAAGCGCTGGTTTTCTCTGCGGAAGCATAGCAGGTGTAATTTTCGCCCTTTCAATACGAAAAAAAGAGTCCGTAATAAGATACATGCAAGCAGTTCAATGCACAAATTATTTAGGAATAGAGGTACAATTCATTCGATTGAAAGCGCACATTTCATGGAATATTTTCAGTCGGCAATGGTTGTGGAAAATGCGAGAGCTCCAAGCGAATGCGGTGACAATGATGTCATAATTAGCGTGAAAGCGGCGTCAGTTCAGATAATCGATGCTCAAATATGTAGTGGTTATGGGAAAACTCTACGCAAAATTCTCCAGAAAATTTATAACAAGGTTTTCTAGTTATAACGAGTTTATGGCGATATTCATCTAAATTTTTTAAGCATTCAAAGTATGACTTACCAGTAACTTTAGGACGAGACTGCTCTGGAATTATTACAGATGTAGGGTCAAACGTTAAAAGGTTGGAAGTAGGAGACGAAGTATGGTTAACAGTTCCATTTTGGTATGACGGGACTCTTTCACAAAGCGTCATTATACCAGAATATAGAATAGGCAGGAAACCAAAAAATATAGGATTTGAAGGTGCTTGCAGTCTTCCATATGCAGGAAGTTTAGCCATGAACGCTCTTAAAGAAATACAAATCACTGGAGAGAATGCTCAGGATAAAAAGTATTGTTTTATTTTACAGTTTGAATTGAAATTGATAAAACAATTTTTAAGGTTTTTAATTTTTGGGGGTTGTACTCCCGTAGGTTGTGTTTTAATTCAAATTTTAATATACTGGAAGGCCAATGTCACTGCAACTTGTAATAAAAGAGCTGTGCCAGTGGTTAAAGCTTTGGGCGCTAATGATGTCATCATCAGTCCAGAACCAGTCACAACAAACGGCTCCTCTATACTCAGTTCGGAGTTACCCCAAGAAAGCGTGAACGCTTTCCAAAAAGAGCTCGAATTAAAAGATAAATTTGATTATATAATTGTCACAAAAAAATGTGCTTCAACAATAAGAAATTTAGAGACATTTTGTAACGAAAAAATTATCTCGACTTTACCCCAAAAACGGGCCTCGGATTCTTGTGGATTATTTGGTGGCCTACTCCTGGGGAGTTTCCTTCGTTTTAAGTATATGTTGGAAGTAGGTTTCATAGATTTATTTTTATTAATTTTATTGCTTGTTTATTCTTGCAGAAAATATTGGGAACTACCCTTAATGACTTTGATGAAGCTCACATGTGCTATATAACCCTCGACGAGTTGGCAGATCTTGTTGAAAACAGCTGTCTGCAGACAGTTGTCGATAAAGTTTTTCATCCCCAGGATATTGAAATTGCCCTAAATCATATACAGTCCCATGAATCGATCGGTAGTACTGTCATTACATTTAGATGAATTTTAGCGCAATAAACCGACGAACTAGTACAAAAGTAAGATTTTTTATTGAAACGAAAAATGCCAAAAAATTTTAACATTAAAAGTAATAATTTTATAACTACTTTTAACACGTGAAGCCACTCAATATTAACATTTCCTATTAAAAAGTTGTGCCTTTTTTGTACTGCCAGTATAATTTATTTCGTAATTCTTAATGTGTGATGTATGAAATGTTAATAAACCGTTTGTTAGAATCCTACATCTCATTTTGCACCTCTTAACAACTTGCAGTAGTCTACTTGTATTATTTGTTAGGTATATGTCGTTTTGTGGGTCAGGTTGTGGTGCTTGTGTAAATTATAAACTTGCGGTTTCACACAGTAAACTAATTTCATAGTATTCCAACAAAGTTTACATAGTAAATTTCATTTCAACATTTTAAAATCAGTTTACTGTATAAAACTAAGTCCATGTAATTTATGCAGAGCATAATTTAACTCACATATTTGAAATAAAACATACAGTGTCCATAAAAGAATGTGGTATCGAGAGACCATTGAAATTCCAAACTATTTTGCCGCCTTATAGCTGTCAGTTCAAATGGTCATTCTTTTATGGACAAATTGAGATCTACATAAACGTAATTTGCTTGATATAAATGCCAGCATTAACTAAGCATTATTTATACTACAAAATGTTATAATCTGATATCATGTTGAACAAACACAGCAAACAGTTTTTATTTTTAAAACATATTTATTAATTAAATAAAAAATTTAAAACAAATACATAAAAACAACTATTGTATATAACCGCTAGAGCTGCAATAAAATGAAATTAAAGCGACAATGGGATTCATACTTAGCTCAGAAATCATTTTAAATATTTACAAAACGGCTGAGATTTGCTTGTAAATCGAGACGAAAGTTTGAGAAGCCAAGTATAAATCGTGAATAAATCAATTAAAATAATAATACCACATATTATAATGATGCTATATCATAGAAAATCTTACAAACTAAAGTAATAGACAAGCTAAACTCTGACATAAAAATGCAAGGCAAATGTTCCCAGCTGATTTTTCGGAAGAGAAGAGGGACCAGGTAATAATAAATTATTTATTGAACATTAATGTCATGGAATATACATTTAATTAGTAAAAGCAACATACAATATAGTGACTTTTTTCTGATAATATCCGTGATTATTGTCACTAAAACGGACAGTATTTTGGGCCCCTTCATTATACAGTATAGCTTGCGTGTTTGAAAACAATACATAAAATTTCTTAATACACAACAAATACATTTTTTATTATAATATCCACAATTTTATTTATACTCAATGCATTTTATTAGCTCTTATATATTTTAAATATATAACATTATGGAATGTGATGGTTAATTTTTTTAATAATTTCTGTTTCTGATGAACACATTTGAATTTAGTTCAATTTCTTGAAATTTTCTCTTTAAATATGAAAAGCACTTTTTTATTGCAGTTTTATCCACTTTCAGTTTCCGTTCACTAAATAAATAAAACGAAAAATTAAAATAGAACGATTAGACTAATAAAATAGTGACCACACCAAGCTTATGAGAATATTCGAATGAGTTAAAGAAAAAGTGATGTGAGGTACAAACTCACAAAAAATGTAAATAAAACAATCTTACACCTAAATTATAGATTTATAAATATTATAATACACAAGAGGCCAGCTTCGGATAATTTTGTTGAATGCAAACACTAATAAATATTGAAGCGAAGCTAATATAAATTCAAAAAATTTTCGGCAGTTTTTGAAAGCCATTTTACGTCGAAACCTGCGTTTAAAAACATTTCAATTAAGAAAACTGACAACGGGAACGCGTTTACCCTTACATCATCTTTTATTGAGGTGGCTGCGCTGTCTGTTGTTGAATTTCGATTTTCTCGACTGTCATGTCTGGATTCATAGCTGTGGCTTCTTGGATGGCTTCAGCTAAAGCTCTGTCATGGTCGATGGGATCGCCATCTGACTGGATGGTAATCTTTTGCTCCACTCTTGTCTCCACTACACCATCACGTTCAGTTTTGTACTGCAAAACACAGACACGAATAAACAAAATAATTTCGAAAATGCTAAACAAACTTACGGTGATGGTTTCAACCGTTCTTGTCTTGGAACTGATCGTCTGAGAGCTAACTATTTCACCTGTTGCGCTGTAATTACCATCGTCAGAAGTCAAGTGGACTTTTCTCGCTTCAGTTGCCACCACTGGGACATTGGTGGTGGTGGTATGGTGGATGGTTGGATCTCCACTGTACACCACGCTTTCGGTATGAACTATACCTTCAGGAGGATTATCCTGAATGAGAATAAAAAATATAATAAAATGGTGTTAAAAAATATCAAATGACTGTGTGTGGTATTGAATAAAGAAAATAATAAAAAAAAAAAAACATAAAAAGTGTGTATTAGTGTTTTGTGTTATGACAATAAATGTGAAACAGCTTGCGAGATAATAATGGTAGAATTGAATGATTTTAAGCAAAATCTTACTGTGTATAACCTCCTTTGTCTATTACATGCTTACACTTTCAACAAATTCCTAAACAAAAACTACACATCGACTAACTTGCGTGTCACGTGCCTACTTACTTAAGTCAAATGTAATATTCAACGAGTAGCAATTTTAATTCAAAACGTACCTTGTAAATCGCACTCTTGTAATACGGATGATTTGGATCGTCTGGTGGATCAATGGGTGTGCCTGAATCACCTGAACTAGTCGAGCTAACACTATCTCGTCTGCCCAGCTAAAAGCCATGCAAGTTAAGAAAAGTGATGAAGAAAGCAAACAAAAGTTAAAGACTTGAAATGAATGACAAGTAAATAATAAAAACACAACGGCTTCAGTAACAAGTTCTGAAAAATGATTATTTTTTTATTGACACGATTAATTTGTTAAATAGCCACTAAAAATTGAGAAAAACCAAACTAAAAAAAAAGATAATAACCTGATCTCCACTAACAACAGTACTGGTTGTTTTTACTTCCTGGGTAACGGTGCGCTGTTCTTGTCTTGTAGCGCTGGATGTCATCGAATGGGCCACGGTTTTTTCTTCGAGTTGTTGGGTGCGTGCGTTAGTGCCTAGATCTTCGTGCGTAGTAGCGGTACGTGTCGTTACAGCACGGGCGGTAACGAAAGGTGATTTACCATCATCAATCGGTGCATCGGCCTTCGTACGTAAAATTAAAAAATAATAAACAAAAACGAAAATAAACACATGATGAAATGAACGAAACACAAAAAACAAAATTCTTTCGAAATCAACTGTAATAAAAACATATTTGAAAATGGACGGCAGTTGCAGTTACATGGGGAATTTGTTTCGACGACTTCCTCTCGAAATTATCTGAGTTACTGTCAATTAATTATTAACGTTTAATAAATATTGCTTTCTGCGAAAATGATATGTGAATTTATCATATTCTTTTCTAAGCTTGGACAAGCTAACTGGAAGTCCAAATAGCTCATGTTTTGCTTAAATTATCACGAACTTCCACTTCTCAGTCTCAGTTCACAAGCTGTCATAAAGAAAGTTCCTTCAAAGTAAGGCATTTTAACTTTAAGATTACAAATTAAGCGTCAACAGAAACGCATCGCTGTTTTAAGTTTTCAGAATATTTTTAAAATTTACAAACTTTTAAAGGCAAGCTTAACTTTTTCAAGTTTTTAACTCTGGTCTGGCGACATATTTACATTAAATTTTTTTACGCTGGAAAATATTCCATGACAAACTGAACTTTAACCTCTTCTGGTAATTTCTTTAACGAAAATTTTAGTTCTAAAACAAAACTGTATACAATTTATGAAAAACAATTTTTGATATTGCCTTTATCTGCAAAACTGCATGATGTGTTCGAAAGTTACTTATACATATTTATGAAAAAAAAAACACAGAAATGTACACTTAAAATAAGAAAATTACAATCAGAAGTTACCACCAACATTTTAAGATGCGGTGGAATTTGGGCTAATTCAGTAATTTACATTGAACGAAGTCAGTTTCACATGACAGAATCTGGTTTGAACCTTAATTAATTCTCTTTATAGCTATCCTAAATTTTATCAACTTTTTGTTTCATTTTTATTAAGATCAGACTTTTTCGAAAATATGTTCCAATTTCAGAAGTTAATTTGAAGTGACAAAATAACCAAAGAAAATGTCATATTTTTGATAAAATAATTAGATAAAGAGCTACTAGCTATCAAAGATAAGTATTTTGACACATTTCATGAGAGTGTAGCTTCATAACCATGTATTTTATCGAAAAATGTTTTAGAACGATTTCGGCTTATTTTATCATTTTAAAAGTAGTTTTTAAAGTTTAAAGTTTAAAGATGCATCCAATTTTAACATTTATAGAATTATAGATAATTATAACGATAACTATTTATTTAAAAAATAATAGGGTTCTATTTAAAAAAAAGTAGCCTCTCTTCTGATTAATATCTGAGTTGTAATAGCATGCGGAAGTCGGTATTTCGTAACCATTTCCTGCTTCCAAAATAAATAATTTGGACACTCGCAGAATCGCTTACTATATAGGCATTCAGTCAAAATGTATTTTTTGAAGTACATGTGATTTCAAAAAGTATTGTTAGAACACAAATATAAAAGTTCTCAATGACTGAACGGTTAATTATACACGAAAATTTTCCACCTCCTTTAAAACATTTGAGTTTGCACTCATTAAGGTAACTATAATGTCAAAATGTGTGACTGACAATAATGATTTCTGTTTTGAAAGGCTACCAAAAGGAGAGATTTTATTGAATTCACCACAAAATCCCAGACTTAACCGCATTAAAGATGATCTACCAACATCTGCAGCCATATCTTGTAAATTATATTAAGAACATCCTCAACATGTACGTTTCATTCCGTCAAGTAGTTTTTGAAATATCAAAGTGGAAAATTTCGCGTGGACACCCGACAAATAACAGATTATTACAATTAATGGAATAAGTTGTTTACATAAAAAAATAACTGAAAAGTATAAACAATTATCAAACAAACTAATACAATATTAAAAATTTTGAACTATAAAGTATTTTTTAAATAATTTATTAGTACAGAAATCTGATATTTCTTTTTACAAAAATAAAATTTTATATAATGCGACCTACACAAAAACTATTTTCGCATAACATCAACCAGAAGTGAATGAGAATGAAATAAAAAAACAAATAAAAAATAAAAGCACTGCAATTGCATGTAACTGTAATAAAAACGAAACAATATTATTAATTTATTGTTTTCAACGTACAGAGTGTTTTAATCTTCGATAATAACTACTTATCTACCGAATAAAACTACGGTTTTAAAACACCCTGCAGATGTCAAAAATAAAATAACTCAACAAAAAAATCATAAAAATAGAAATTTCAAACTGTAATAAACTGTCGAGAATAAAGCAGCTTTCTCTTTTATTTCTTCTTGTTTTTTATAGATTACAACTTGAAATACACAATAACAGAAAAATCTTACCTTGTTAACATGGGTGGAAACGGTGACTTCCCCTGTTCGTCCATCTTCCACCCGTTCTTCGATATTCTGCGTAACTCCATCTTTATCTTTGGTGACGATTTGTTTCGTCGTTGTCTTGACAATAACCGGAGTGGTCGCAGCTTTGGTCATTCTCGAGAGATTCGTAATATCCTTCAGATTTTCGCTCGCATATTCGTTCAAATCGTCATCGCTAGAAGCGTTCGAGTCGTCTTCTTTGTACGCTTTGACCGTGATTCTATCACCTTTCAGATCGGGGAAATGACTCAGGACGATCTGGGTGTAATTCAAAATCAATTCGTTTGTGACCGGGTCTCTTCTGGCCGTCTTCGGGTCGATGTCCAACGTATCGGGATCGATATGGCCCCACTCTGTATGAATTTTGCCGGTTACAGGGTCGACTTCTCCCGATAACGTCAAAACTTGGGAAACTGTCGTGTTTGAACTCTTCATTCTCGGATCGTCGGGGTCGACTTGAATCACTTTACCAGTCTTGGGATCGACGATGGTGTAGTTATAAATAGTTTGTACTCTGACGATTTTTCCAGTTTTTTCATCAAACTTGCAATCCTTCGGATCGATTTCTCTGACTTTTCCGCTGGGATCTGATTCGGTGACCAAATAAATCCTGATGATGACCAATTTGCCCGTTTTCGGGTCGATTTTCCCGTATTTGGTGTAGATTTGGCCCGTCTTCTGATCGATCTCTGAAGCTGAATACAACGGAGCACCTGTCTCGTCAACTTCGCTGGTTTTGGTGAAGATCTGGTTGGTTTCAGGATCGACTTTGGCATTGCTAGGGTCAACTTTAACAATCTTAGAAATAGCACCGCTCTTGGGATCGATTGTACCATAAATTGTTATGATATAACCGGTGATTGGATCTATGTGACCTGTAGAGTACACATCCTGTTTGTTGACATTATCGTGATGGTCAAATACCCAAACTTGGTTGGTCTTCGGGTCAACTTTCAAATTTTCAATTGTTCTTGGGACGATTTCTCCATTCTCATTCACTTGTGGATCGTTAATGATCACACTGATAATCCTACCGAAATATGGATCAACTTTTCCAGTTTTTGGATTGACGTAACCACCCTTGAACAAAATCTGACCGGTATTCGGATCGATAACACCTTGCTTAACTTCCTGTCGTCCAGTTTTTGGATCCGTATAAGTCAAAGTACCCTTGACAGGATCCAGCTGACCATATTTAGTGTCGACTTTATGAGTGCTAGGGTTGTAAAGACCATTCGAGATTTCTGGAGTGATGCTCTTGGTATCGATTGTGTTTTTCTTGGGATCAAATTTACCGACGAAACTGACAACGTAAGCTTCGGGCTCGACTTCCGAGCCAATTTTTATAACTTGTCCCAAATCTGGATTTACGCTATCGGTTTTTGGATCTTTCACGTTGCTTGTAATGATGATGTTTCCTTCAGGATCCACTTGAATTGGTCTTGATTCAATTTTACCGGTCTTGGGATCGACAGTTGTGATCTTAAGCAATCTTAAATCGATAGTACCGTATTTGGTCACAAGTTCTCCAGTTGCAGATATCTTCTTGGCTCTAGAATTTTCCATCTGACCATTATTGACATCAATTTCTCCAGTTAGCGGATTCTTCCTGGCTGTTATCGTGGTAATTTCCACAACGGGGTCATTCTGTCCAGCAATACTGATAACTTGACCCAAAGAGTTATCAACTTTGCCCGTCTTTGGATCAACGATTCCACCGCTAACAAGGATTTGTCCGTTATTTTCGTTAATTTGAGCTGTTTTCGCATCGATGTTTCCTGATTTCGGATCGTTTACAAGCAACTTGCCGCTCTTAGGATCGATCAATCCATACTTAGATTCAATGAGACCCGTTTCTGGATTCAACAAAGCAGTCGATTGTTCAATTTGACCCTTTTCTGGGTCGATTTTACCCGTTTTCGGATCAATTTTCGACGTGATCACGGTGATTTTGATTATTCGTTTCTTAGGTACCGGCGCAGCATGAGGATCCTGAGCTTGTTTCAAGCCCACCACTGAGAAAACTTGACCTAACGTGTTGTCAGGTTTACCCGTTTTCGGGTCAATTACTGGGCCACCATTAACTGTAATCTGACCGGTGGTAGGATCAACTTTGCCTTGGACTATTTCACTATTCCCAGTGGCGGTGTCTCGAGTGATCAAAGACCCAGTTGTAGGATCAATCTGTCCATATTTAGTTTCAATTAAACCTGTAGCAGGATCAACAATACCTGACAGATGTTCAACTTGTCCATTTTCTGTATCAACAATACCAGTTCTGGGGTCCTTCCTTGAAGTTATTACCATGATCTTTACAATTCGGTGTTTAGGTATTAATGGTTCCCTACCAACTGGTACGGTCTTAACAGGACTTACGGTGCTAGGTTTAGCACTTGGGATTACAACAGTTTCAGCTGGTTTAGGTTCAATTGCAGTAGTAACCTTTTGCAATTCTTTTTCTGATGGTTGTTGAGATGTTACCGGATCAATAGCTGGCTCTGTTATATGGATAGAAACAGCACGTCCAAGGTCTTTGTCAACTTTTCCAGTTTTAGGATTAACAAAACCACCTTTAAAGATCAATTCTCCGGTATTGGAGTCAATGTGGCCCGGTCTGGTATCAAGTTTTCCAGTCTTAGGATCAACGATAGTTAAAGTATCTTCAACTGGATCCAAATGCCCATATTTGGTATAAATTTTGTTTTTATCTGGATCGTAAAGACCAGGAGTGGTATCTGGGACGGCATTCTTCGAATCGATGGTATTTTTCTTAGAATCAACTTTTCCAACGTAAGTGGTGATTTGTATTTCAGGATCAACTTCAGGACCAACTTGTATCACTTGAACCAAATTAGGATCAACCGCTCCCGTTTTAGGATCGACAACTGATGTGATGATGTTATCATCTTTGTCCACTTGAACTGGCCTGTCTCGTATTTGACCAGTCTTAAGGTCGCGCGTAGTAATTTTCTTCAATTTCAAGTTGATTGTTCCTTGTTTGGTAATAATTTCACCAGTTTCTGGATTAATTTTTCCGTTAGTTGTTTCAACACGTCCATTCGCCAAATCAAGGGCGCCAGTTTTGGGATCTCTTCTTGTTGTTATGGTGGTGATAACGACCGCGGGATGTTGAGGATCAACAACATTGATAACTTGGGACAGATTCGGATCAACCTTTCCCGATTTAGGATCAACAATATTATCGTTAACGTAAATCTGTCCGGTGTTTTCGTCGATTTTGATTGGGGTTACAAACGGTTTACCGGATTTATCTTTCTGGACAATTTTCTCGTTTTGTGGATCAATTTTACCATATTTAGATTCAATAATTCCGCTAACTGGATCGACGGTTGCTGTTAACTTTTCAACAACGCCCTTCTCTGTATCAATCCTGCCAGTCTTGGGATCTTTTTTACTCGTGATGACCAAAATCTTAATAACACGTCTTTTGGGAATTGGATGAGACGGTAGGGCATATTTGACGGCTTGTTTCGGTTCTTTCGAAGCATCATCACCAGCACCAACAACAGTGATGACTTGACCCAAGTTATTATCTTTTTTGCCTGATCTTGGATCGAGTACTGCACCACTAACTATCTGAATTTGTCCAGAAACAGGATCGATTTGTCCCTGAACTGTTTCTTGTTTACCTGTGGCAGGATCGGTAATTGTAATTGTGCCCTTTTTAGGATCAATCAAGCCATATTTAGAATCAATTTCTCCAGTAGGATGCAAAATACCGACCGACTGATCAACATGACCATTTTCAACGTCTAAATGGCCAGTCTTTGGATCTTTTTTCGCAGTAATGACCAACAATTTGATCATTCTGTTTTTATCTTGTGGGACAATAGGCGGCGGAGTTGGTAATTTCACTGGCGAAACTGGAATGGGTTTCTTAACATCTCCGAGTGATACAGGTTGATTATTAACCATAGGATCAACTTTTTGTTCTTTAACGTCTACTTTAATAGTTCTTCCGAAATTGCCATCAACTTTTCCGGTCTTGGGATTAACGAGACCTTTGAATAAGATTTCGCCAGAAGTGGGGTCACGTTGACCTTGCTTGATTTCTGTTTTTCCCGTTTTAGGATCAAAGTAACTTAAAGTTTCATTAATAGGGTCAAAAACTCCATACTTGGTGTAGATTTTGTTGGTATCTGGATCATACAAACCAGTTGACTCTTCTGGTGGTGATATATTCTTTGGATCGAGACCCTTCTTGTCGACTTTTCCAGACACAGAGACAACTTTCACTTCTGGATCGATTTCCGAGCCGACTTGAACAATCTGACTCAAGTTGTCGTCTTTAACTCCAGTAGCTGGATGGACCACTCCTGATAAGATTATTATGTTATCTTGAGCATCAAACTGAACAGGTCTTTCTTCAATTTTGCCAGTTTTGGCATCACGTGACAGGATTTTCTTATTTTTGACATCAATAGCACCGTATTTCGTCACGATCAAGTTATGTTTCTTGTCGACTTTGCCGTTGGATAATTCTTTATGGGCTTCAGTTGGATCCAACTCGCCTGTTTTAGGGTCACGTTTAGCTATAACGGAAGTAATAGGGACTACGGCGTCTCCCTGATCCGCTATTGTTATCAACTGTCCCAAGTTATTATCGACTTTACCCGATTTGGGATCGATTACACCATCTTTAACAATAATTTGTCCCATATTTGTGTCAATTTCAATCGGACGAATGTCAGTTTTACCACTTTTAGGATCTTTGTGGGCTATTTTTTGGTTGACTGGATCAATAATACCATATTTAGTATCAATATGACCCGAAATTGGATCAAGTGTAGCATCCAGATTTTCTGAAGACCCTTTCTCAACTTCAATACGACCGGTCTTAGGATCTTTCTTCGCAGTAATGACAGTAATTTTAATAATACGCTTTTTGGGTGCTATCGCTAACGGACTGGTGACTGGATGGATCTGTTGTCTCGATATAGAAATATTTTGACCCAAAGTGGAGTCTTTCTTCCCTGATTTCGGATCGATCACTGATCCTGAAGTGATGATGATCTGCTTCGTTATCGGATCAATGTGACCTTGAACAACCTCCTTCTGCCCGTTGGTTGGATCAGTGATGATAACAGTACCATTCGATGGATCGACTAAACCGTATTTCGAATCGATCAAACCAGTTTCGACATTTTGAGTAGCTTCGGTTACGTCAACACTTGCAGTATCCAAGTCAATTCGTCCACTCTTCGGTTCTTTTTTCCCAGTAATAACAAACAATTTGACGGTTCTGGTCTTTTTAGCGCCTGGTATTGCAGGCACTGGGGAAATTTGTGCAGGCTTAACAGTTTTTTCCATTGGGGCCTCGTGCAGGTACTGCTCTCCGGCCAAAAAGGCTGCTGTATCAACTTTGGGATCCTTGAAACTTGGTCCTCGCAAATTTTTAACTCTGTCTTCATCACCGGGGGCGTAATTGAATGCCAATCCAGTGGCTCTCTTCGTCGTGGGCGACTGTTGCGTTTCTGGTTCACTTTTGGGACTTGAAGGCGATGCTTCAGGTTCGTATTTGAATCCCTTTGGCGAAGTCGGTTTTTTCGGTGTACTCTGGTCGTCCGAAGCATCATATTCGTATTCGCGGGTGTAACCAGGAAGCTGCGGCGACCCTAGAGGAGGACCACCCTTTTCTCCTTTACCGGCGAGGGCCACTTTTTCTTTCTTTTCCTTCGGAGACTTGTCACGTTTAGAACCGAAAAGGAAACCGGGACTCTGATTTGCAAAGCAAACATGCAAAAAATTAATCTGAGACATGCAACAAAGTTGCTAGTTTTTACGAATTGTTTCAACAATTCCTATCATTAACGTCTACGATGTCAAAAATACACAAAGCAAAAACTACTGGAGTGACAAATCGATATTACCACAAAACTCACGATTTTTACATAAAACTCACCTTAGATTTCTCCTTCTTGTCCTTGGAAAGCGCCTCGTTCTCGCCGCTGGAATTGAGGTCGACGTCTGTGCCGTTTTGGTCGGGTGCGTTCACATCTTTATTTTCTTTATCCTTGTCGTCTTTTTCTTTTTTCTTTCCAAATAAGCTACCCGTGGGTAGAACTGCTACACCTCCGACAGGCTTCTGTTCAAAAAATACAAAAGCAATGAAGAAAATTGTCATATTTGAAAACGATTGAGAATACGAAGCAGCAAAATTCATATTTAAGCAAAGACAAAAGCTACAATAACTGTACGAGAGTATTGTAATTACTTTACGGAACAATATAAAAAGCGAAATAAATATATGAGACTGAAGACTGTAATAATAGAATATAGACTGTTCTTCTACTCAAAAGAGCTTTCATAAGACCCTTGCAAGAAATTATGCAATCATTTTAGTTTTCCTAACCTAAAATCTTATACCAAAAACAAACCAACTAGGCACAAGTCAGGACTCCCGTTTATTCTATTGGCATAATGCTTGTAAACACGTCGAAATATTTAAAATATCTGTGCATTGTGTGTATGTATACAATAAATTGAACGGAAACATCACTGCGAAATCACCCAACCGAAAAGTAAATTCATTTGGCGTGCTAAAATAAAAACTACCTTAATAGGTTTGTTGGATGGCAGATTCAGCTAAAATGGGAGTCCTGGGCAATTTACATTTACAGTCAAATATTCCGATCGACTAAAACGATCTTTTTGAAGATTCAACTGTAAATGCTCGAATATACAATTCTACTAGCAGTCAAATTATATAACAGCACCAAGACAAGGCGTCAGCAAAAACACTGCTGAAAAAATCATGAAAAATAAAATGTGAAAACACCTTCTGATTTTTCTCGGCCTCATATTCTCCTTCCACGGAACTGCCAGAACTAATCGAAGCCGCTGATCCGGCACCACTGCCTTTCCGAGCAAGCTAATCGTTTTGACGCCAAAATAAAATCAATTTTTGCGAAATTCATTTTTATCTAAAAGGAAAAAAATCGAAACCTACCTTTTCTTTCTTGTCCTTTTTCTCTTTCGGAGATTTTACTTTAGCTGGGCTCTGATTATCTATATCGGGTATATGCTCTGGAGGATGAGACATGGTATGTCGCTTGTTAGCTTCATTGTAATCGTCTTCGGGATGAGTTCCTCCAAGAGCTGTAAATGATTAATGAAAAACTGTATCGTACGTAAGTTAAATGCTTACGATCCATGCTACGCGAAGCCAAACGTTTTCCGGTTAGGGATCGTTCAAAATGTGGGGCTGGTCTATCGATGGGAGTTTTCTTAGTTTCATAGTGAGTACGTCCCGAATATCTGAATTTGGACCCGAGTTTAGGGAACAGAGAAGACTTCTGATTGGTCTCAGGAGACATCAATCTTTAACGAAACCAGGCTAGACCCAAGTCATTAGATAAATGTTAAATCATTACCTAAAGAAAGTGTGATGTTCTACACAAGTCTTCCAAAGTTTTTTAGCCGCTCGATGATTGGCTAATTTAAAACCGATGGTTGATTCAAACTGTTCAAACTCCCCAGGGCGAATCTTGATGTAAAAATTATGCCTTTTGTAGCTAATTTTAAGAATTTTCGGCCAAGCAAATCGATTGATTCTGAGCCTATCTCGATACACTAAAAGACCAGAAGCACAAACACCCAACATAATATCAACACCTTCAGAGTCTTTAGCTGGGTGCAAATCGACCCCATACATGGCCAACTTTTTGGCATTTTCTAAATAATGTAACTCAGCTTCTGCAGGAGTTTGCCCTCTACAATTCACAAAGAAAAAAATAACGAAAAGTTGACTTTCATCGAAAACTCACTTGTGGGTTCGATGCAGTTCGATCACTTTATCTTCGAGATCCTGAGTATGGTTTGGTGCAAATTTAAAATCCTTAAGATAATTGCGACCCATGGTTTCAGGATCATAATCGCCCAATTCTGATTGGACTAGATATGAACCGAGCAAGGCATGAGTGACAAAAGAGCACGGTAAACGATTATTTAAAATATCGTTGCGGATCTGAAGACAGAGTTGGTAACGAGTGATGTCTTCTTGGAGCTGGGCGGGGTCTGGGGGGTAGAATTTTACTTCGAAAGTGAACTTCCATGGCTCCGCTAAAATAATTGCGAATGTAGAAACGAAATAAATCAAACCGTCTTCGAACCATACATTTTAAAAATTTGGAAATTCTCTTGTCGAGGTCTAACCAATTCCTAGGATCATGTCTGTCTGCGTAGACAAGACCAAAGTAATCCTTTTCGATTAAATTAATCGCTTCGCAAACTTTATCCAGCAAATCTTTTCCCTTGGCTTTTCGCTGTAATTAAGAAAATTCTTCGGGCTTAGTTGGAATTGAATGGCAAACATTTTACCTCGATGCTGACGTCCAGGACGGTACCATCTAGCATAGTAACATGTGCCAAAGTGTTACCGGTGCTTCGACCTAAGGTCGAAGTCTTGTTTTTGGCAGGTGACGAATCGTTATCTACAGCCATTTTTTTCTCACCAGGCATGCTCGCCTTCTAGCCTGTCGAGACAAAAGAAATATAAAAATTTAAGTATAAAAAAGAAACACAATTACGTCTTGAGAATAAGGACAGTTTTATGTAATCCATGAACAATGTACACGCTAGTTTGCGTGCGATGTAGCTATTTTGCACAAAATCATAGGCAGAATGTCGCCTGTTCGTTTGTGATCAAAAGAATTTTCGCATTTTTACCTTCTGGCCGTACCACTAAAATCCTACATTACCTATCTGTAGTTAACTATTTTCCCTTTTTATTTGTTATCATTATATATTCTTGTTATCGATTCAACGTGTAAAATACTTGGAATTAGGTTATACAGAACTACAAATATTGCCAAGTTTACTTCTAGGTAGACATAATAGACGTCACAAATACTGCACGACTTAATCTGCAGGAAGATATCCGTAAAATAAGTTTGATTTCCCTCTTTAATCGGTTAATCCGTGATTTCGTCCATGAAATAAACTTAGATGCAATCTAATTTGACCCTGGGCATCTCTAATAGATCGCAATCTGCTGATTTTATTATGTTGACCAACTCTCTCGATATGACATAAATTCTGGTACAGTTTCAGAATAAAAGTTGCAGAGGGTACAAACCCCTAACATCAATTTCTGGTGCAAATGATTTTAAGATGTCAAAATTTAGTAGCAAGTATTTGACTCAGTAGTTTGTAGCATCAGTGTTCGTTACAAATTATTACATTCGTTCAAAGCTGACGAATTTTTATTAATAAATTTGTATTTAAAAAACCATAAAACGCTTTACGGAAAGAAAAGTGTTGCATATAATTATAGACACGTTAAAATAATTCAATGGATCGATGACATCATTTTGTTTTTAGGATAACCGCATTATTCAAAAGTCGTGGAGGTCATCAACAGTACAAATTGATATGAATTAATTTATTACTAATAATTACAGCAGCACAAACGATAACTACATAAAATATATTGATAAGTTATTACGTCACATTCTGCAAGTTTTTCCAGACATAAACAACAATCGTCGATAAAATTCAAGTTTTCTAAACCTACTCGACTTTTCACTTTTCACTATACAACGGTATAAAAACATGCATTGTTGTAAGAACTTTCATGTCATTGAAGGCACTGCAAATTGCGAAAATTTTAAAACATAACTCAAAAATGCATTATTGATTTTTTGGGTTACAAAAGAAAAAAAACTTGTTTACTATTTTACCCTGCACCAGTTGCAACAGACTATTAATCCAAATTTGGCTCCATCGAAACTGCAGCATTCTTCGAAGTATAAAGTGCAACTGTGTAAATGTGTTAATGGAACGCAATACATGCAAGTGATAAAAATTATTATTGCCAATCATAAAGATTCAACAATTCGCAGAACAAATATAAGCTTAAATTAACTATTGCCTTTAGAAATGTATTCACACATTGTGAACTTCTGACGTTACGTTCACATTGTCAGTGAAAAATTGATTTGGAAAACCTTTGATACAATAATACAAATTACAAAATAAATAATGTACCTATATACAGTGCTGGAAACGAAATTTTTTAATGACTATTAGGCTCTTGGTGTGTGGGTTATATCTCCTACGGAGCTGTATTCTAAAATAGGGTTGTATTTGAAATAGTTGTTGTACTGGAAAATAAGTGATAGGTTTAAGATAAATTTTTACAGCTATAGGTACATATAAAAATAAATATTTAATATTTACAACAATAATGTCGGTACAAGGTACACAGAAACACAAAACATATCCAATACATAAAAAATGCATAATAATCTTTCACTAGAAATAACGAACCGTACATTGCAAACTCTTGGCTAAAACGAATCACCAGTTATAGATTAAGTTTGACTAACCTACCAGCAGTCCCTGACTTAAGTTTCGTAAACAACCTGAAGATGATTAAATACTACTTTAATAGTTATTATATTAAATGGAAAATTTAATTCGGAAATACTTATTTTGTTGATGGAAAAATATAACTTTTGCTTATCGGTAGTAAAGTTGTAACAATATGTTGTGGTTTTAGTAATGAATGAATCAACCATCACTACAATGCAGGACACATACAATAAATCATGAAAGTGAAACTTTGGTAATATTATTACCACACCGTTTATAATAAACTAAATGGATTTCTTACGATTCATAATTAGTAAATGTTACTATCCTTTAACATTTCTTTGATAGTGCTATTTATGGCGATTATAACCTTTGCGAGAAGTGACTAAGTGATTTTTAAAACGAAAAGGATGAAACATACAATATAACTTTACTATTATCACTTTCATCGAAAAACCTCGTTAGTGGCTGAAGAGCATAAATGTTAGTTTGATCATCTGATTCTTTAGTAAAGACCTTACCGAAAATCGTAATCATCTCTTTTTGTGGATGTAAAAGAACTAATAAATGAGAAGAAAAGAACAATAATAGCCAATCCTAAATTCAAACAATATACCCAAACAAAAAAGCAATTGAGGCAGACGATTCCTGAACATTGAATGAAAAATTTGATGTTGATGCACTTCTGACTTGGTCTACGTTATTACTCATACAGCAATGATATGGTAGTATAGAAAAAAAATCTTTAACAAATACAGCTCATAAAATATGTCAATGTATATTTTACCTTTTCTTGTTTTGTAATGATGGTAAAAGAACCAGTCTATTCAATAGTTCTGCTCTACTTTTTGGGCACACCGTACCTACTTTATAAATTGTTTGCTAACCTTCGATGTATTACTTATCTATGAACAGAAATCGACACACTCTTCACAGATAGCATCTCAAAATTGTGTACTTGCAAAACTTTACGTCCTGTATGAAACATATCAATAAAAATCGTTGCTATCTCATGTGCATTTATTAAAAAATTAATACAAGAAGCAATCTGCTGAAGCTATAATGTCAGATTGTACGCACATGATTTTTGAACGTACCCAAATTTTAATTTTAACCGACAGTGCAACAAATTCTAAAAAGTATGAACGAAATAAAAAAAAAGAAAATTAAAAGTCGACAATTTGAGGTTTTTTTTACTAATTTATTTCTAAAATTAATGACAAAAATCGTTTTGATTATTGACATAATTTTAAATTGTAGAAATTAATGTGCAGAACGGTCTTAAATTTTAAAATGCCGATTTCGTGCGCAAATAAAATTCCATTTTCAACACAAATAGCCTTGCAACAAATTGAAGGTTAAATTAACCACTCTTTCATTACAGTAATTACTCCAGCTTTTGAGCACTATCCCATTTCATTCAACATTCAACACCAACATGTCTTTCAACGTCAATTTAACCGTATTGTACATACAACACAGACAAACATCGAAAAAAAGGCAAATTATGCGCATTTTTGAAATAAATATCAAAACAAACATAGACTGTCATTTAAAAAAAATATCCATGATGTCATCTGTCCAAAATAATTGACCCAAAAGAAAGCTTCTTTTAAGTGGACTCGCATGTGTGAGTCATCATTCACCCTAATTATTTTCAACTAAAATTATTAGAAATGTTACCTCAGGGACACGCTGTGCAAAAGCGCCGCATATTGCAATAATCTTTTAATAAAGGAACGAATTGTTACTTTAAGATCATGCTTAGTTAAACAGTTTATGTTGACATCTGATACACGCAATAAATTTCTCTTTATTATCCCAAACAATTAACTCCCATTGTCAACTTTACCTGACTTGCGATCAAATTACATTTAATGATAACCCGTCTCGGATTTGCAAACAACTGCACATAAATCACTTCCACATTTTTGTTGCAAAACGCTGGATGCATGAGAATTTGAAGTTCTATAAATTTGTTTAATTAATGAACTTGTCGAAATCACTTTTAAAAATAGATACGTATATGATTTACATAATGTGAAGTGTGATCAAATAAAATCTGTATGTTTACTCCAACTTCGTCGACATTTCTCCTGTTCAAAACAAACTGGAATTATTTTTTATCTGATCGCAAGTCATAAACCACGGGAAACGAGTTATTGATCGTCTTTATGAAAGCAATATCGACTTAACACAACGGTAACCAAACTCACTGTACAAAACGATGTTTGAGGGTTCAAGTCGATTTACATTGAGCTGTGAAGAAGACGGATTTGCATTTGAACCGTTATGAACCATCTGAAATACAACGGCAAACTGACTTGTTTCCGATGCGGCTACAATATGTGACCAAATTTAAGAATTAAACGGATTTATGTAGCTGCCCCATCTTCACAGAACGGAAAAATTTATGTGAATTCTGTTCTGTTCACGCATGACATGTTCCCCTTTTTACGCTGAAATACATGAAATATTCACATTATATTCAGGACATAAGTATTATATCCGCGTATTTTTAGATGGTTTTTGTTGTCGGGTTCACCCCGAACTAAAATGTTTTGTTATCAACAACCAATAACTTATGGGTGGGCCGTCACGGTCAACGACATCGACTTGTAAAGCCAAGTTCACATTAGAATCTACAGGTGACTGGGATCGTTAAAACACACACCTGTAGTGTCTATTCCCACCCATTCTACACGTTGCTCTTCTCTATATTTAGGTTTTTAGGAACACATGTTCCTGATAAGAAAAGTAGGTGTGGTGCAATTTTTTATTTCGCCAACAATACCACCACTGCACCCACTCAAATTATGCTTTTTATGTTAATTAAACTTTGGAACGATCTTCGTTAGAAACATGAGAAGAGAAAGCGATGGATCGAGGTTTCAATTAATCACCCCTGGAATTATATTTTTAGTAAATGAGTAAGAATTCGTGGTTGACCTTTCATGAAATGGCTATTATGTCACCGCTTCTTCATTAAAATAAAATTGCTGCATGATGACATGATGTCGAACGTTTATTAATAGAAACGAAAGTAGATCTGCAGCGTGAGTTTACCTTAACTTAATGCACCTTAAGTAAGCCACATTAGTAGAACGTGATGTTAAAAGTCTTAACAAGTGGTGACTTCCAAGTGGAAGTTGATACATCAAATTCTCATTATCGTTAGAAAGACGTTACTGTTTTTAAAATGTTATAAGGACAAACATTCACCTTTACTACGGTGCATCAAAAAGTATTTATGATTATTCATCTCTTTCACTTTATATTATAAATTACGCGACTGTTAAAACACCTAAGTGTGCTCAAAACATTCGGGAAGAATTACTGCCAAGTATCATCTTAAATGATGAGGTCGTGAGGTCATACAGCTATATATAACAACAATTTCTAATGATTGTAAGTGACCGTAATTTAGAAGCAGATTTTTATATCCCTTATTATGAAACCGTTTTATCTAGGGTAAACAAGGGTTTTCTATAACTTGACATCAATTTTTCCGAATAAATCCAATCTTTTTTCCTGCAACACCCAAACGACTTGATTCACACAATTCAAATATGTCATCAACAGGAAGCGACAAAAGTGGGTGAATCACCCCGTATATTTCCGATAAAATATACATTGCACATAACTGAAAATAGTACAAATGAGTGATATCAATTAACTGGAACACAATATTGTTTAAAATGTACTAATTGAGCGGCAGCAACAGTAAATATTTATGTGAAAAGGCTGAAAATACAAACATGACACTAATTTATTCCACCAAATTTCGAATTCGAACAGTTTCGGTATCGATTTCCTGCCAAGTTCCGTGCGATATTACTGAATTTTCGAATACAACAACACAGCATTTCAGGATTTTCCACGGAACACCAAGTATATTTCTGTAACAACCGCAGCCGATTTCAAAACATGTTCTATTTAAATCGGGGCAAAAACAGAACTGAACGTCGTAAACAATATCATCCGTGGCGATCAACAATTATTTTAAAACTCGAAAACGTTTCCACCCCCGAACGATCACCCTGTAAATGGGTTTCGAGCATTTGACACACCGTCATAACAAAACACAATCGCTTTTTTAACGACTGGATTTCGCCAAGTCGGTCGTCGTGCCGGTTGAAATTTGTCGAAATTCTCCACCGTGGGGTTAAAAGGCACTTACTTTATCAGCAACAGATGTTATCCATTAATTTTTAATAAAGAATTTCTTATGGAAACGGCACACACATTCACAGCGAACTGGGATGGGCCACACCATAAACAACAAACGATCAACGCTGCTGAATCGACTAAACTACTCTAACCTGCAAATGACACCTTGCTCTACATTTATATTTGCACCGCAAACGTCATTTCTGCGATAATAACGCGACAGTTATCGACAAGTTTACGTATTTCACACATCAACTTGTTCGAATGCTCCTCAAACGTATCTTATCGATCGATTATCAATTCGTACTGTTCTTCTGCTCGGACGCCGTCCGCGGAGGATTACAAAATGGCGGGCAAACATTTAAAACATTACGTCATTTTATATACATAGCTATGAATGCTGGCGTCACGCCCCACAAATAATAAGATGCTCAGCTTTATTATTGCAATTTCGTAATTTTCTCCATTCTGACCATCATCTGACTAATCCGGCTTTACACA